>ML367488.1:0-99976 GCA_005239505.1 Nicotiana paniculata
CCTTACTTGCAAATCACACAGCATCCATCTATGATCATTCTTGTTACAGACATTCCCATTCATTTGGGGGATTGTTGGACTTTAAGAATTGGGCTTAAAAGTCTAAGAGTGTGAATTGGGAAATGGTGGGAAATAAAATGGAGGGAAATGAAAATTTGAATCAAGTGAGCTTTTGTCATGAACTTTGTACCACATTGGTGAAAGACAACTACACTTGTGTGTATAAATATANTCGCTCGGTTCGGCTTCGGCTTCGGCTTCGGCTTCGACTTCGGATTCGGATTCGGATTCGGATTTGGCTGCCTTTGCTGAACGTTGTTTTCCTTCCTGAACAGACACTTTTTCCTGAACAGACATCACACCTCTTCCAATAGTTGCCTATAAATTCTGAGGCATGGCTTATTTTTCCAGACACTGAAAATCACGAATTCCATTCTGAATACTGCATTCTACTTCGCAGTCTCTCTCTCTCACAAATTCGTAAGTGTGAGTTTGCTTTATTCTTTGAGTTTGTTGGTATCCTGCAGTTTGTATTGCCACTGTTGCAGGAAGGTTATTCCGTTTCATCCTGGGAGGATTTAATCCATTACCTTGGCAACTTGTGAGGGGGTTAAAATTCCTTAAGGACACACAAGGAAATTGTGGACTCGGANCGAAGGAAAACACGTAATTCTTATCAAAACATATTTGAAACAGACCTTGAATTTTTAGGTCTTGAGTTTTAATACCATTAATATTAACTTTTAATGTTTATCGCTTAATAGATAAGGATTAAGAGGTTTGCTGATTAAAGGATGCTACTTGCAGCACTAAAGGTTCAGATTTGTGAGCCGAAATCTTCTTTTACTATCTGCTGCATGAATTCTACTTCTTTGTCAATTTAGTTTAATGTTTAGTGATTCATATAGTTTTATTTAATTAAGATTTTTCCGCAACAAATGAAATTATATATTTTAATTTAAGACCACATAAGAAAATTGTAGATATTAAATTGTTTCTAAAGTTTTGGGATTAATCTCTAAGTGATATAAGTAATTTAATTTAATCAGATTAGCCACAACATCTTTGGTTGAATAAAATTTAAAGTTAAGGATCACATAAGAAAAAAGACATTCATATTTTAATTAACTATGCAAAATAATATCTCAAGAACTTTTATTATATTTTTGCATAATTGATTAGGATAAAATATTAAATGTATTTCATAGTTACCTGCACGAATTATGAATTAGAATTTAAAGTTTTATCATAAAGATAGAATATCATTTTAGTGATAAAATTAATAATTTATCACAAAGAATGAATTGAATTGAATTAGAAATTTATCCTAGGCAATTTTATGCCACCGGATTCATTTCTTACATAATTTCTATTGGTGAATCCTGATAGGTAATGTAACGATCTGACCGATAGTCTTGAGTATTTTAGCCTATATTTTCTAATTTGATTCTTTATATGTGTGTATTTATAGTTATGTAACATGGGGGCGGTTAATTTGATTTTGGAGAGGTTTTGGATTGAATTGGACACTTAGTTCCAAGGTTAGAAGCTTAAGTTCTGAAGGTTGACTGGAGTTTGACTTTTGTGTAGATGACCCTTGAATGTTGTTTTGATGGTTCAAATAGGTTCGTATGATGATTTTGGACTTAGGCGTATGTCCGGATTTGGATTTGAAAGTTCCTAGGTTGATTTGGCTCTAATTGTTAAAAATTAGAAAGTTGAAGGTTTGGAATGCTCATAGGCTTGATCGATAGTTGACTTTGTTGATATCAGATTCGTATTATGGTTCCAGGAGTTGGAATAGGTTCGTTATGTCATTTGGGGCTTGTTTGCAAACTTTGAGGCCATTCTGAGTTGATTAGATGTGGTTCGGCATGATTTTTGAATGGTTGGAAGTTGATTAGTTCCTTAGGCTTGAATCGAGGTATGATTCATTTTTTTGCCGCAGATGTCATGCCGGGCTGAGGGAGGCTGAGTCTGCGGATAGGATATTGTGAATGCAGATGCGCTTGCAGAGAAGTGAAGGTTCTTCCGCAGATCAGATGCCCTGAAGTGATTGGAGTTCCACAGAAGAGGATTGTCGGGAGTTAAGTGATTCACGTATCTATGATGGTTTCTCGGTAGATGCAGTACTTCAA
The DNA here is from genome assembly GCA_005239505.1 of Nicotiana paniculata. NCBI lineage: Eukaryota > Viridiplantae > Streptophyta > Magnoliopsida > Solanales > Solanaceae > Nicotiana > Nicotiana paniculata. The sequence continues at coordinate 2,139 of ML367488.1, forward strand.
AAACAAGATTTTGGTCTGGAAATGCGGAACTAGCGGGCAGGATATATTTCTTGAGGGTTTAGGTTATATTTTATTATTTGGAGTTTTGGAACTCGGCTAGGGGCACTTTTTGGAGGATTTTTCACTACAAGTTGAAGGGTAAGTAAACTCTGCTTAATTTGATACCAGATATTATTTCCCCGTGGTTTATTATACCTAGATTATGTAATTTAAATGAGAAATTTGGGGGGTTTTCTATTATCTTTGGAGAGTGAAAATTGTTGATTTGAGGGTCGATTTGAGTTTAGATTTGGATAAAACACATATTTGGACTCGTATTAGAATGGGTTCGGAATTTATGAATTTTGTTGGGTTCCGAGTGTGATTTTTTAGTTGACTTTGTGTATTTGTGTAAATATCAAAACTTTATTGTTAGGAGTTATTTTCTATGGATTTTATTGATGCTATTGAGTTAGTTTTGGCTAGATTCGAGTCGTTCGGAAGTTGATTCGGGCGAAAAGAGATTTCTAGAGTATTGATTTGGCTTGCTTGAGGTAAGATACTTACCTCAACTTGGTTGAGGCACTAGTTGCCTGAGTTATTAATGATGGATGCGTGCTATGGGTGGTGCACATGTGAGGGAAGTTGATCCCATGTGCGCGCACTGAAGTATTATCCATGATAGGGGTAGTGATTAGGTTATGATATGCCTTGAATTGGTTGCTAAACTTCATGCTAATTTGCTTCGAATGTTTCTACCCCTTTGTGAGTTAATTGAATTATGTATGAGATTACATATAGGTGAATATCTTGATTAAGCATGTGAATTACTACTTTTATGATATAACTGCCTAATTTGAGCCATGGTAGTATAGTTCGCACATGCTTACATCTTAGCATGCCATTTATATCGGTCCATGAGTATGTAATTTGACATCCATTGTTCATATACATGTAATCTTATTTATGTATTTTTTGTGTTATATGGACTAGACTGATAGCACGTGATTTGTCCATGTAGTTGATATATATATATATATATAGTACGTGAGTGGTCTATGCGGATCAGAGATATGATAGCACTTGAGTTGTCCGTACGGTTAACATGACAACACGTGAGTTATCCATGTGGTTGATATTTATGGCACACGAGTTTCTTTGCGGTTGATATATATGGCATGTGAGTTGTCCATGAAACATGTGGATAAGGATCCATCCCCTTAGGGTCACCTCCTCATGTTTCTCTCTTGATGATATATGCGTGATATGAGAAAAACTTATCAATGTTTGGTTATTGCATTTCTTCTCTACTTGTAATTTTCTTGGATGTATACGATTTTTTATTGCATATCTTCTCTATATTCTTGGTTGTTAATTGATATAGGGTTAGATACATTATCTCTTGTGCACCAAGGTGGACTTTATTTGTATTTTTATGATTTGATAATATTATTATTGTGTACTTATGAAATTTATGAACTGAGCAGGTTATTAGCAAGATAGTTTGCTTTTATTACCTCACCAAGGTTAGTTATGATACTTGTTGAGTACATGTGATCGGCTGTACTCATACTATACGTTGCACTTAATTGTGCAGATTTGGGTGTTGGTCCGAGCTGAGAGCCACTGTGATTATTGTTGTCAGTTGGCGAGAGACGAGGTACAAATGCATTTCAACCATAGTCTTTGACGTCTCTTTCCACTTCAGTTGTGGTTATTATTATTCAAACAATACGGTTATTTCATATTTCCGAACTTATTTTTTCTTATAGAGCTCATGACTCTGTATTACTAGTTCTAGGAGAATTTATGTATTATCGCAGTTTATTTATGTTAGTTGACTTTGGATTTGTATGATTTATGTTATCTTGTTCCGCTTTGATACTTTGAGCTTCCCTATAAAGTGAGTTAGGCGACATCACGATCGGAGTTGGTGTTTTTGGTTCATGGCAGTTTATTTGCCTCAATTTATGGTAAGCATGTGTATATTTTTGCAATTATGCAATCAATGAATTTCACTGATATTTGTGACATTCCCGAACTTATTAGCGAGAACTATAAGATTTGAAAGGAGAGAATTCTCTTTCACTTGGGGTGCATGGACATTGATTATGCTATTAGGAAAGATGAACCACTTGTTAATGAAACCAACACTCCAGCTGAAATTGCTCTTCATGAACGATGTGAGTGGTCTAACCGCTTGAGTACTATGTTCATCAAGACCAAAATCTGTTGTTGGTATTTGTAGTTCTGTCAAACAGTATATCAATGTCAATGCATTACTGAAAGTAGTTGATGAATAGTTTGAACTTAGATAAGGTACTTGATAGCACATAATTATGAAATTCTCATTAATGAAGCTCATCAGTGTGAGAGGTGTGCATGAGCACATCATAAAAATGTGAGACTTAGCGGCTCAATTAAAGACTCTTGAGGTTGAAATGTCTGAAACTTTTCTTGTGCATTATATGTTAAACTCTCTTCCGCAACAGTGTGCTCTCTTTAAGATTTCTTTTAACACACTGACGAGTGCAAAACCAACATATAAACTTAGGCTTGCTAGTCGAATATAATATAAAAAATATCGTATCCACAGGGATTGAATTTAAATAGTGTTTCCGTAGATTCTAGTTTTAATTGCTATCCAAGATGATCAACAATTTAGATTTGTGTGATTTAAAACTAAAATTTACTAAAAGTCCAAACTACTGGCTAATGACAAAGCAACAAGAGTTAGCAAAGAAGATATCAATGGGAGAAAATAGGGATTGATTGGATAGGTGTAAGATACTTGTTTGGGAATTAACTCTAGTTGATTCACTTCTAAGGTTCAAGTGAGTATCTCGAATTCACTCTATTATTAGTTAGAAAGTTCAGTAGAAACTCCTCTCTCGATTAAGTCTCAACCTCACAATATGAACTAAGTTAAGCTCGGTGAAGATATGTACGAATTCGTAGTGAATTGGTCCTTAGAAGAACCTCTCTCGATTATCCTCCTAACTAGGTCTAAACATTAATTCAAATAGCTTCTTCCGATTACTAATAATAATCAACGAATTCAACCAACAAGATAATGCAAAATATCACAAGTTATGCTCTTTCGATTACCTAAACAAATGAGTATATGCAACAATAAAAACACCCAAAATGATTCAGTACATAAACTAGAGTTAATATCCATAAACAATTCTTAAAACACCAAATCCATCAACCCCTAAGGAAGAATTAATCCATGGATATGAAGAAATTCATTATAATTAAGTTTAAGTCAAAAAAAACATAAAACATCCAAACCCTTGTCTTGAGTGAGGATGAATGGTGAAATCCATGTGCTCTTGCTTTTCCCTCTTCTCTTTAGCTTCCTTAGGTCTAAATTGTGTCAAAAGTCCTCAAAATACCATTTTTCATGTATATATACTAATTAGGGTAGGGCCCAAACAAATACACCTTATCCTATGCGAAATAGAACACTTTTCCCGGACAGGACGTGCGTGGCCGCGCACCTGGAAGTGTGCTCGCGCACTTGATCGCGCATTTTTCACCCTGTTCTGCCTCCAGTGCAAGGCCGCGCACCAGGGTGGAATTTAGTTAGGAATTTGGGAAAATGTAAAACATGAAAGTTGTATCCCTTTTAAACAGCTTTCCAATGATATATTTTGGATCCCAAACTAAATTCTGAGCGAAAAATTATGTGTATTTTACTGGACAATGCGCAATATGCATGCTCGATTCTTCGTTTCCTTCTTAAAATGCACTATAATCCGTTGATCCTCAAACATGATCCCGAATTAATCCTTGGGATTTTACTCGGACTTCAAAGCTCCCGAATAGTTTGAATTCAATCCATAACATATACATAGATCGGAATCACTCCTACAAGGCATAAAACACACAATTAGTGCAAAACACTAGCGATTAAAGTTCAAATCAGTTAAAGTGCAGTAAATTGGAGTGCAATAAGCGACTAAAACACGTAATATAGTCTACCATAAACACCCCACACTTAAACCATTGCTCGTCCTCGAGCAATCAAACTACAATTTAGATAGACATATCCTTATTAAACAACTCTTCTAACTCATTACACCAAGAATATTTAAAATTGACTAAGCACAATAGTGTAACATCTTCACCTCAAGAATTGACTTACAAGCACCACGCATTATTCACATCTTACTCACTTACTCTAACATAGCGGTCAACGACATTATCTTTCCTTCATGAAATCAAGTGCCCTCACACAACATCGAGAGTAGTTCCACAAACCATAAACTTAAGAACAACTAGGAACTAAAGATAGAAAAAATTCACTCACTCTCAGAAACAACATTCATATGCCACAAAAAATGACAATAGGCTTTCCCGTAGTCTACTCTACTAATTCGAGCTCATTCAGTCAAGGATCAAGTAGGACTTTAACTGGTTGTAATGTAGGTTGCGGGACGGGTAGGATATAATTAGATATAAGAGTGACTATGCCTCCCTAAAAAATTCAATACATATATATTAATAATTCAAAACCCCACACTTATGTCAAACCATAAGAGTTACCACTTATCAATGAACAATTTTCACAATCATACAATTAATCTATTTCGTCTTCTTTTTTTCTCAACTAAAGTGGCTCTTATTTTCCAAAATCAGTGCACCTTTTTCCTTATTTCATTAGTTCCACTCAAAAGCCAAACCAACCACCACACACTTCAACTTTTACAAAGCTCATAACAATTTTAAGTGCTCACTAGAGGGAATTGGTTCAAATAAATGGTCAATTCAAACAAATGAGTAAGACTTGTAATGTGGTTGCCAAAGAAACAAGATTACAAGCTCAACGGGGTTAACTACAATACATAACAATTTGGCGGGTAAACTATATAACTGGTTCAACAAAAGAAACGCTTATATCACTTCCAAGACTAAACAAAACTACTATTTCGCTTTGCAAATACACGGGGCAAGTTCTAGACATCAAATGCAATGCACAGAATACACCAAACCTCACACACACACGGCACATAACTCACTCAGGATTGGATTATCAATACTCTAGTCAGAGCAGTTAAGCAAAGCTAAGAACATAAATTTAAGGCACTTATAGAAGAGTCAAAAATTGAGCCTAAGCGTCACAACTAAATTATTCACTATTCTCAAGGCATAATAAATTCAAGGGACATTGCTTCCATTTCAATTCACAGCACAAGGTTTCCTACACCTAATAAAATAAAAACTAACTACACCCGGTTAAAAAAAAACCCTTGAAAAAGATCATAGCACAAAGAAAAACGAAGGGGAAATTAATAAAATATCTCTTTATCTTTTTCTTTGGAATTAATTCCCTCAAGAAACCCGTCAAATGATATCCATCGTCGGCAAAAATCAATTTTTAATGGATTTTCAAATTTTTTCTATCAAACTACTACAACTAACCAAAAAAACTAACCAACTTAATATACATACAACATAAATACACCCCACACTTTAAGTTTTGGCATGTCCCCATGACACACGATTAAAAAGCATAAGGTAGAGGAAACTTCCCTGAATCTCTAGTCGCGGTCTGAATCAAAGTCGGGCTCCGACCTTCTCGGTCGAACTAGTGCACACATCCACGCGGACAGATTCTTCTCAGCCTTCTTGGGGTACACCCCACACTTGTATATCTCAATCACTAGAGACTTGTCTTTTGAACTCTTCACCTTCCACTGAACACTTGCAGCTGACTTCTCCTTTTTCACTCCAGTTGCCACATTCATCTCAAAAGTCATTGTCTCCTCACCCATTGTAAGCATGAGTTTTCTATCATGTATATCGAGTATAGCTCTACCTGTTTCTAAAAATGGTCATCCTAGTATGAGGAGGACCTCCTTGTTCTCCTCCATATTCACCACTATGAAATCTAAAGGAAATACAAACTTATCCACCCGCACCAAAACATCTTCTACTATCCCCTCGGTTATTATAGTCGTTTGGTCTGCCAGCTTCAAAGATATTGGCACCGACCTTATCTCTTCAATTCCCTTCTCCAGTTTCCTGTAAATATACAATGGCATTAGATTAATTGAGGCACCCGAATCACATGAAGATTTATCAAAGTTAAGAGTGCCTAAATAGCAAGGTGTAGTAAAACTCCCTGGATCTTCACACTTTTGTGGGAGTTTATTTTGCAATATTGCACTACAATGCTCTGTAAGTTTGACCACTAAGGTATATTATATCTTCCTCTTCTTTGTTAGGATCTCCTTCAAGAATATGGCGTAAGCTTGCAGTTGTGAGAGAACTTCCGTGAATGGCAAATTTACATTAACCTGTCTCAGCATATCTAAAAATCTCTCAAACTGCTTATCCAGCTTTTCTCTATAGAGCTTTTGGGGAAAAGTTAAAGTAATCATGTGCTTGCTCTCTTCATTGTATTCCTCCCTTCTTGAAGTTTCCTCCTTTTTCTTTTTCTTAGCTCCCTTTTTGCCTTTCTTTTTCTCGGTCTTTTTATCATCTTTAATTTTCAGCTCCTTCCCGCGTTCTTTTTTATGAGCAGCTTATTTGTGAATTGGAGTGGGAACTTTCAACACTTGTACGCTTCTCAAGGTCACAACATTCACCATTTCTTCGGGATTCTTTTCAGTATCAGCTGGTAGAGTACCTGGGATTCTCTCAGATAATATAGTTGTAATTTGTCCCACTTGTCTCTCCAAACTTCACAAACCTGTCCCAAGTTCTTTAATATATGCACCATGAGCATCTAATCTCTCATCTGTCTTGACAATGAATGGCTTCATCAGATCTTCTAACCCAGAATGAATTGGATGTTAAGGCTGAAACTGCAGCCTCTGTTGATTCACAAAAGCAGGAGCTCCTTGAAATCTGGAGTTATTTTGTTGCCATGTATTTGTTGTACCCCCAGGTGAGCTCCATGAAAAAACGGGGTGCTTCTGAACCATTGCATTGAAGTTATAATGACCCACATCATTAACTTCCTCAGTTCAGGCTTAACACTCATGAGTAGGTGTCCTCTTCCACATATGTCACATGCTACAAGAGGCTCATTGTGTATTGAATCTAAAGTTAGCTTCCTTATTCCCTTTGCCATGGAATCAAGTTGTACCTGCACAGATGTGTTAGCATCAACTTGGTGAACACCTGTTATCTTCTTCTTTCAGCAACTTCACAGGCCACTGATTTGCATCCTCAGACAACTCATTAGAATTATGACTATCTTCCCTGGAGTCTTTTTTATCAACGGGCCTCCAGCTGCATTGCTCAATATTCTGCGTGAAGTTGGTGTCAATCCATCCCAAAAATCCTGGAGTTTCATCCAGAGTTCTATTCCACTATGCTAACACTTACGCACTATTTCTTTGAACCTCTCCCATGCTTTAAACACCATTTCAGTCTCATTCTGGTAGAAGTTGTGGATTTCTCTTCTAAACTTGCCCGTCTTAGCTGATGAGAAATATTTATCAAGAAACTTTCTGGTCATCTCATCCCATGTTCGAATCAATCCATTAGGCAAGCTTCGAAGCCAGTGCTTTGCATCGTCTTTGAGAGTGAAGGGGCATTCCCTTAAGTAGACTGCATCTTGTGACACACCATTATATTGGAAGGTGTTCATAATCTCCTCGAAGTCCATCAGATGATTGTTTGGATCTTTGTTCATCTTTCCTCTAAGGACACAACTATTTTGGAGGGTTTGAAGTAACCCCTGCTTTAACTCAAAACTATTAGCTGCAATAGGAGGTGGTCTCACACTCGATAAGACTTGGTTGTAGACCGGTCTAGCACAATCACCAAGTGGTCTCCCAGTGCCGGGAGCAATATTGACGAACTGGTCTGCACCCACGGGCTGATTCTGAGCCATTCTTCGAGCCCTCTCCTCTTCGAAGACAAGTTTTGCATTTCGAAGAGTTGTCTCCTCCGTATCACGTGCAGCTTTTTCTCTTTGCTGAGCTGCCTCTCTTGCAGCCAAATCAACATTATCCTCATCTCTCGCCATAACTTATTTGGTTGAGCATTGCCCAAACTTCTCTGTATTCACGAGGAGATTTATTTCATTCCTCATATGTCGCAATTGCTTTTCAATTTTCAGCTCGTATGGCAACAATTCCTTCCTAGAAGATCGGGTCATGCACCGATCTAACCTGTAGCCTACACACAGTCAAAGAACACCAACTGTAAAAAGGGAAAAATAAAATAAAAATAAAAAATAAAATTCCTGAATTAGCACTACAAACTATTTCAAACACTATTGTTTCCCAATCCCCAGCAACGGCGCTGAAATTTGACGAGCGCAAAACCAACATATAAACTTAGGCTCGCTAGTCGAATATAATATAAAAAATATCGTATCCACATGGATTGAATTTAAATAGTATTTCCGTAGATTCTAGTTTTAACTGCTATCCAAGATGATCAACAATTTAGAGTTGTATGATTTAAGACTAAAATTTAATAAAAGTCTAAACTACTGGCTAATGACAAAGCAACAAGAGTTATCAAAGAAGATATCAATGGGAGAAAATAGGGGTTGATTGGATAGGTGTAAGATACTTGTTTGGGAATTAACTCTAGTTGATTCACTTCTAAGGTTCAAGTGAGTCTCTCGAATTCACTCTATTATTAGTTCGAACATTCAGTAGAAACTCTTCTCTTGATTAAGTCTCAACCTCACAATATGAACTAAGTTAAGCTTGGTGAAGATATACACGAATTCATAGTGAATTGGTCCTTAGAAGAACCTCTCTCGATTATCCTCCTAACTAGCTCTAAACATTAATTCAACTAGCCTCCTCTGATTACTAATAAGAATCAGTGAATTCAATCAACAAGATAATGAAAAATATCACAAGTTATGCCTCTTTTGATCACCTAAACAAGTATATATTCAACAATAAAAACACCCAAAACGATTCAGTAAATAAACTAGAGTTAATATCCACAAACATTTCTCAAAAAACCAAATCTATCAATCCCTAAGGATGAATTACTCCATGGATATGGAGAAATTCATCACAATTAAGTTTAAGTCAAAGGAAAACATAAAACATCCAAACCCTTGTCTTGGGTGAGGATGAATGGTTAATTCCATGTGTTCTTGCTTCTCCCTCTTCTCTTTAGCTTCCTTAGGTCTAAATTATGTCAAAAGTCCTCAAAATACCGGTTTTCCATGTATATATGTTCTCGTCCAATTCACACCTTAGTTTGGGGTTGTGAAGCGGTCGATTGCAATAATAATTACCCAACTAGGATTCGGGATCAAATCCACAGGGAGCGTATATGGGATTAGGTATATATTTGGACTAAGCGCGTAAAGTGTCTAAGATGCACTTCCACAACTATGTTTTGATTCTACTTCCAAATTATGCTACGATTTGCAAATGCAAAGCTAGATAATAATATTTTTGGTGTTGTTTTTCAAGTATGTAAAAGATCTAGAGTTGTGACTTCCTCCTAGGTGTTTGCCTAATGGGCTTTAGAGCGGGTTTCATTGGTCGGGGTATAATATAGCAATCAACACACAATTACCCACTCAATACCTCTCGGTAATAGAGTAGTTTTGCCCAATTTAGTTTTCTCAAGTCCAAATGGGTAATTCACAAAACAGTCAATAAATGCTCAAGTCGGGTTTTACTATATCTAGATTTAACCCTTTAATTGGGACTATCAATTTCTTGAGTTCATCCCAATTTCTTGTTAGCCAAGTTTTCCTAGACTAAGTCTCTCTTTCTCAAGTAGAGACTAAGTCAAACAGGCATGAACTGATGTTTGCAACCATTAATTCTATAATTATAAGCAAAAACTAGGCTAAATATTATACACCCAATCATAAAGAATTCCTAAATCAAACACCCATTAGGTACCCACACTAGGGTTGGGTCACAACCCTAGCTAGAAATTTAGCTACTCATAGATGGTGATGAAGAAATCAAAGAAGAAAAAATTATTAAACTCACATTTAATGATAAAGAGATGAAAATGCAATGTAAAATTGATAAGCTATGATAAAATTTCCTAAAAAAGTAAAGAAAAATGACTACAAACTTTTAGGTGCTCAAAACTTAACCTAATATCGTCAAAAAAGACTATTTATACACAGCTAAATTTTTTGGACAAAATTGCCCTTTCGGAGGTTTTGCGGCCGCACAATTCTGTGTGTCGTCCGCACTTTGCTGCAGCTCTTGATAGGAGTGGCTTCTGCGGTTGCACAATTCTGAAATGTGGTCGCACTTCTTGAGGTCTGCGGGCCGCACAATTCTGAGTGCGACTGCACTTTTGATTTCTGCGGCCGCACAATTATAGTGCAGTCCGCACTTCTTGATGGTCTTAGATGTGGAACTCTCTGATATTTATTTTCTGCGGCCGCACAATTATTGTGTGGTCCGCACTTTTTAAAGAAGCTCTGTCAAGATTTCCTTCATGATCTGCATCCGCAGACAGAATTCTGCGGTCTGCACTTTGACCTTTTTACTTGACTTTTGTCCTTGTTCCAAAACATTCCTTCTTGAGTTGAATTTCATCACTTTGGCTCATTTTCCACTACTCCTGTAAGTAAGCATATTTTATCAGTTCTGGGGAATACCTTTAAACATCGTTGAACTAAAAGAAAAGTAAAAAGGGCGCAAATAAGTAGTAAAAATCCCCACTTATCAACTCCCCCAAACTTAAGCTTTTGCTTGTCCTCGAGCAATTAAGGTAATTCCCACCTCCACAAGAAAAGAGCTACTCCAGCTAAGCTAAGGTGCATAAAACACACATCAATTGGCACCAACAATTACCCACACACTCATAATCATCAACAAGGCAATATTTTGAAGGTCAAAGCACAAATAGCTCTAATGTGACACTTGAGCATCAAGAGTTAACTTTATTCATTAAGGAAGTTCACACTTTCATGCAGGTCACTGTGGATCCCAAACTCCTCCTCTATACTCTCTGCTAGATCATCTCACTTAAGAATGTAGCACTCAATTCAATGATTTATGAAAAGTTCGCTCATCACTCTCCAAAGAATGTCACAAGTACGGCTCTAAGTACCATATCCTTGCCCCTCATGTAAATCACCACTAATATAAGCTCACTCGGCTTGAAATCACATAGGTCTTTTTGGCATGTAATGAAGGCTTTTGGACTAAGGTGGGAAATGTGGGAATAGAACGGGTTCATCTTTCCCTAAGCATTCCATTTTTCTCCCTTTGGCTCATGCTTTACCGACTCTTTGAGTCATTTTTTTTCCTTAGGGGAACTAGAGAGACTTGACATCACTCTTTCTTGGTCATGATATTAATTTTTTCCTTATTTGTTTTCTCCATGCTTTGCACTTTTGCTTTTCTTTGAATCCCTTCAACTCTTCAATTTATTCACTTTCTTTTTGTGTTTTTCTTGTTCTTTCTTTCTTTTTCTTTGCCTTTCCTTTTATTCATTTCTTTTCTCTTTTTGTACCTTGATACCACTTTCAAACTCCTCGTCTCTCCCCTAAACTTATGTTTTTGCCTATTGTTTCTCATGAGTGTTAAGGAAAGCTCGGGTGCCAAGAGAGGGTTACTATAAAACGGGTAAAGGCTTGTAACATGGCTATCAAATGAAAAGGGCTTTAGGCTAAAAAGGATTGACTAGGGATAACATCATTGGTGGGCCATTGAAAATTTCAAAAAGGGTCAAGGAGAGCCTACAATCACTTCTCAAGCCCATCAAAACTTAGAATTTCGCCTAGAAACACATTCGGGGGAAGTTCTAGACCATTCGCACAGGTACTTGGACTTGTAACAAAACATCTCAGCTCTCACAAAGCTGAATTGTTAAAGAGGATAGAGTCGAGGGCCCACAACAACTATATTCAAGCTTGAAAATCGCTAATGGTTCAACTAAACCACTCGATGATTGCCTAAGTCAACACAAGAGTCACAAGGTCACTAACTAGAGCCATTTCTTTACAAGAACTTATTTTAACCATAAGCGTGTAGTTAAGTGTGTTGCTACCAAGTGAATCATGCTTGACTCTTTTATTCATTGTTACTAATGTTTATACCTGAACATCAAAAACGGACTCAATCCCTTAAGAAGGTTGTCACGCCATCCATCGTTGGGAAGAGCCACCGGGTTCACACAAAAATGACCCTTGAAAGAACCGTAAGAAAACCAAAGGCTTATTGATCACTTAAACATAAAAAGAATCTACCAAATCAAAAGAAGCTATTAAAGTAAATAAGAAGCTAAACTAGTAAGAAAACAAAATAAAGAAGCTATGAAATAAACTACTGAAAGAAAAAAAATGAATATACAAACCGGAATGGGAAAGAGAATTTATACATCAATAGAGAGGGAGGAATATATACATAATGAAAAAGAAAATAAAGATAAAAAGAGAGTATTATAGTTATTACAAGCCAATGTCATATCAAATCAATCAAAATAGACCACCTCCCTAAATAAGAATAAGCATTGTCCTTAATGCTTAACAAAAATCAAAATAAGGAAGGGCAGAGAGTATAGAGAACTACCCATGTGGTCTCAGTGTGCCTGGCAGCATCACCACTATTAGGCTCCTCCAACTGGATCTCATCATCCTCTGCTCAGGGAGTAACGGGGTTGGTGAACATCTGAAGCACCTCCTCAGCAGTATGGGCCGCAAGGTCTGGCTCGTCAAACTGGCCAGTTGGTGCCTCTGCTGATGGTGCTGATGGTGCTGATGGGTCTGCTGGTACTGATGGATTTGTCTCCATCAGTAAGTCAAATGGAATATCACCCGCTGCTGCTATCCTGGTCACCTCTTTTCTCAACTTGTCCACTGATTTCTTCGAGGCCTGAGATTTCCTCATTTTCTTCACATGTTTGCCCAGCTCCTCAATAGCTACCTCATGTGCCACCAATGTATCCATGATGGTCTTCTGATTTTCCAGGGTCTTCTTCAATGTTTCCTCAATTGCCGGAGGAACCTATGGTGCTGCCGGGATAAAAGACTGTGTTGCAATAACACTGTATATGTCAGACAACTTTGAAGTAGTTGTGCATCCAGTTGTTGAGAATCGCCAATGTCTGGGAGACTCGTAGCGCAGTGAGTGGAATATGGAGGAGGAAGGCACTGATACTGATGCTGATGGTCTAGAAGATGGAGGTGGTGTCATGCCAGTTGTTTCAGTGGAAGGACCGACTGTTGTGGAAGACAAGAAAGTTGTAGAAGGCATAGCAGCTGAATCTGTAACCACTACAGATGGCTCATCAGACTGGCCAACGGTAGCAGTTACCTTAACCTTGAGCTTCGGGTTCCCTGGGTCCTTCAAAGAATACCAGGAGAATGGCTTCATAGCCCGCACCTTCGTATAAAAACTCCTCGGCTTCACCTTTGCATCCGTGAGATACTCTGTGAGGGTGTTGGGATACGAGTAGGAGCTCTCACACTTTCTGACAACTACTGATATGTTGCCCTACATGATGGAACCCATATTGATTGAGTACCGGCCATGATAGATGCCACCAAAACTGCCCGGGGGATTGGAAGATTGTTCTCATTTTTCCTTGGGTCAATACGACTGCATAAAAATGTTTTCCACCTTTTTGCTTCAAAATTGAGGGTAGCCCGTGAAATATGAACCCCCGTTGTGATCCATGGTGGTGGTGGTCCTGGGGCCGCCAAGATCTCTGCTAACCAAAGGCAAGCTGCATCACCCATTGAAAACTTCTCCAAGTACTGAACTGGCTCCACCTCTTCGAACCCCAAGTAGGTATTCAGAGAGATTTGATCAAATCTAACTTTCAAGTTTCTCACCTTGGTTACTTTAGTACACTTCTTGATATGTGCCACATTGTCATAGAACTCCCGTACTAAATGCTCCCTGGCATCCATAACACTCTGAGTGAACCACATCCACCCCTTTCGCTCCCTTTACTGTTTAACCACATTTGGATTGAATCTATCCAAATCCTTCAATAGAAATTGTCGCTCAAATGTGAGCGATCTCTGGGACCACCACACTCTAAACTTGGTGAATGATGTTAGGCTCACAAACTTGTCTTCCCATGCCTCCTTCTTTCAACCTCTCTAGGTCACCCAGTCTAGTGTCACCCCCTCTACCATCATCATCATCCACTATGACTGGTGCAGGGGGAGTGTGTCTAGAAGAGAGTTCTGAACCCTGGCTGCTTTCATCTGAACCCTCAGAAAAACTTGCTGAGGTGGAGGGTTCATTGTGGAGTTGGTATCTACCAGGGAACTGTGGTGGTTCAGACTAGGCCTTAGGTTGTTACTCCACTGAATGGCCCTCGGAAGCTTCCCTAGACAGGATATAAGAACTTGATTCTGAGGGCTCTGTGGCCCTACCTCTCCTAGTGGTTGGATTCTTCGTTATTCCTTTCTTCTACACTGCAAGAGGTTGAGTACTCTTGCCTCGGCCTCAGGAGGTTTCACCCCTCCCTTTAGAAGTATCACATCTACCTCTTGATCGAACCATTGTCTACAATACAAAGCACATGAGTCAGTTAAAGCTCAGAAGCAGTCTGTAAAAAGTTGCAGGAAAAATAGTGCACAAATGTGAAAGTGTGGTCCGCACAATCTTGAGTGCGGCCATAGACTGCCTTGTGCAGATCGCACAATTTTGAAGTGTGGTCGCACAATTGAAGTGTGGACCACACAAATATGAGTGTGGTCGCACAAATCCAGGCCTAGTAATACCAGCTCCCTGATGTTTGGATCTGCGGTTGCACAAATCTTTATGCGGACGCAGATCATTTTCTGCGGACCACACAATTTTCCGCACATTGAAAGCACAACTTGTTGCCCTAACTAAGGCTCTACGGACCGCACAATTCAAATTTACACAGCATTGAACTTAGGTTTTTTAATTTTTGCACAATTTAGACATGGTATTGGTTAATTTAACATGATGGACAGTTTACCCATCCCCGAATTAACTAGTATGAAGTGACCCACACAACATTAATCACACATGATGAATTATCTGACATTTTAGGCTTAAAAATAACTATACTATTTAAGAACAAAAACTAAGATAATTTGAAAAATCTAAACATGAATTGAACATACCAGTGATGAAGGAAGCTGGGAAGAACTATGATGATGAAATGAGTGTGAAGTTTGAAACAATTTTTGTGCATTGTGCTTGCGTAGGTTTCAAGAGTTTAGAGTGCGTAAAGTTTGAAATAGTGTGAGGAGGGCATATTTATAGGTTGACCAAATTAGGTCAAAAGTGCAGTTGAGTGCGGTTGCACAATTTTGCGTGTGGTCTGCAATCTTTACATGATCCCTTCTGAAAATCTGCGGTCCGCACAAAATTGAGTGTTGTCAAAGTAGAGTCTACCTGCACGTTATTCAAATAAGAGGAAAGAATAACCGGTAGAGTAGAATACGGGACAAGAAATCCATTCCTGAGATATGGAGGCAGTGGCTTTAACTCCAAAGTGGGAGGCTCCTCGATTGAGGGCTTTGTTGGAGGAGTCTTCCGGTTTTCAAGATCTAAGGACAATTTACGAGGTTCATAAGTGTACGACCCCATTCCTTGCAATGCATTCACACATTCCACATAGCTATCCTTCTCATCATCATCATGATTAAGCAATACGTCCTCCAAAGTATCATCAGCATTCATCATGGCACTATCATCATCAATAATCACCTCGATCACTAAGTCCACAAACAAACAAACTTCATTTATATCGATTGCCTCATAGATTTGCACACATGGAAAACTACCTTTTCATCACCCACTCGGAAGGTGAGCTTACCGGCTTCCACATCAACTAGTTCCATCCCCGTTGCAAGGAAAGGTATACCCAAAATAATAGGAACCTCATATTCTACTTCATAATCAAGAATCACAAAGTCCGCCGGGAGGATGAACTTATCAACACGAACCAACACATCATCAATAATACCCAATGGTCTCTTCATAGTACGGTCTGCCATTTGTAACCTCATAGAAGTGGGTCTTGATTGCCCAATCCCCAATTTTTTGAAAATCGAGTAGGGCATCAATTTGATACTCGCCCCTAGGTCACATATATCTTTGGCAAAGTCGGTGTTTCCAATGGTGCAAGGGATTGTGAAAGCGTCGGGATCTTCCAATTTAGGATCCATTGAGTGCACAATTGTACTCACTTGATGTGTCATATTTATAGTCTCACAATTCATCGACATTTTCTTTGTCACCAAATCCTTCATAAACTTTGCATAGCCGGGCGTTTGTTCCGAAGCCTCAACAAATGGCACATTAATAGATAAGCTCTTCATCATGTCAATAAACTTCTTGAACTAGTTCTTGCCATTTTTCTTGGAAAACCTTTGAGGGTATGGAGGAGGAGGCCTTGGCATTGGTGCCTTAGCCTTTGGCACTACCGGTTCCGGTATGTCAACAGTGTGTTCCTTAGACAGATACACTTCTTCTTGAATCTCCTCCACATTTTCATCAATATCAATTCTTACTTCGTTATTTTCTTGAACCACATTGTTTGGAATCTCATCTTCTTGAATCACTTGTTCATCATCCACAATTTTCTTTGACTTGAGGTGGTTGCATCGCCACCTTTTCCACTCCTTTAGTCATGTCCATGGCATGTCCCGTGTTGTTCCCACCCTTCGTATTCACCACCGTGTCACTTGGTAGTGCCCCCTTAGGACGAATTTTCAAAGCTTGTGAGATTTGCCCCAATTGAACTTCTAAATTGGGAATTGAAGTGTTGTGAGAGGCTAGTTAAGCATCGGAGTCGTCATTCTTCTCCATTATTTGTTTGAACAAGTTCTCAATTTTCCCCATCTCATTATTGGAAGAGCTAGGACCATGAGACGGATAAGGAGGTGGGTTGCTTGGTTGTTGATACATCGGGGGCCTTTGAAAGCCCGACCCCCGATTCCCTTGGTTATTGTTCCAACCCCCTTGGTTGTTGCCTTCCCAATATCTTGATTGTTTCCACTCCAATTGCCTTGGTTTTTTTGGTTGTTCCAATTACCTTGGTTGTTTTATTTGTTCCAATTACCTTGGTTGTTACCACCAATCCAATTTTCTTGGTGGTTTGAGTTCCAATTCCCTTGATTACCTTGAGATTTCCATTGCCATTGATTTGGGCCTTGAGAGTTATTTATTTGCCCTTGGAAGTTGTTCACATATTTCACTTCCCCCTCTTGTTCATTGTATGATTCATCATGGTCAAACCCACTATATTTTTGCACATAGTTTTCCGCACGGTTTTGCACTTGTTGACCCTTTTTCCTTCGCTTGTTCACCATCATATTTACACCTTTCATTGCATTTACTTGCTTAGGACCTTGAACTTGTTGAAGTTGAGCTTTGTCTAATTTATTCATTGTGGTGGTCAACTCGGCAATTTCTTGCCCATGATCATGCAATTCTTTATGTAGGTGAATCACATTTGGATCACCTTGAGGGACATTTGCTCTACTTTGCCATGTCCATGAAGTATCTGCCATTTCATCTAAGCTCTCACAATCTTCGGCATATGGTATTGTCATGAAATTTCCACCGGCAAGTTGGTTGACCACGCATTGATTGGTAGTATTGATCCCCCTATAGAAAGTTTGTTGAATCATAGCCTCCGTCATGTCATTGTTTGGGCACTCTTTAACCATAGTACAGTACCTTTCCCATATCTCATGTAAAGTCTCATTGGGTTCTTTCTTGAATGCTAGAATCTCGTCTCTAAGAGTAGCCATATGCCCGGGAGAAAAGAACCGTGCAATAAATTTCTCCGCCAATTCATCCCATGTACGGATAGAATGGTTTGGAAATCCTTCTAACCAATCCAAGGCTTTCCCCCATAGAGAGAAGGGAAATAGCCTCAACCTTAGAGAATCCTCGGAGACGTTGGTCTGTTTACTCCCCCAGCAAGTGTCCACGAACCCCTTCAAGTGTTTGTATGCATTTTGACTCGGAACCTCAGTGAAGAATCCTCGTTGCTCTAACAATGTGAGCATAACATTAGTGATTTGGAAGTTGACCGCCCTAATACGGGGCGGGACTATGTAACTTGCATATCTTTCGTTTGGAAACATCCGATGTGGAGCTGCTCTTGGTGGAGGTGGGGGAGGGACGGGAACATTTTCATGAGGTGGTCGGCCTTTTCTATTTACTTGAGGTTCAAGAGGAACCTCGTCAACTTGGTCATAATCAAAATCCTCCCCCAATGGCAAGTTTCCAAGAGGATCATTGTTGTTGAGAGCCATTTTTGTACCTACAATTGTTTCACAAGAAAAATTAGTGACCCGGAAGGAAAGGAAGATAAGTCACACACAAAACCAAATATATAGATAAATTTGTTTTTAGATCCCCAACAACGGTGCAAAAAATTGATCTCGCCAAATCACACCTGAGTTTGGGGTTATGAAGTGGTTGATTGCAATAATAATTATCCATCAAGGAGTGGGGATCGAATCCACAGGGAGCATAGATGGGATTAGGTATATATTCATACTAAGTATCTAGGATGCACTTCCACAACTGTGTTTTGATTCTACTTCTAGATTATGCTACGGTTTGCAAATGCAAAGTTAGAGAATAATATTTTGGTGTTGTTTTTCAAGTATGTAAAAGATATAGAGCTGTGACTTCCACCTAGGTGTTTGCCTAACGGTTTGTGGGCTTTGGAGCGGGTTTCGTTGGTCGGTGTGTAATATAGCAATCAACATGTAATTACCCACTTAATACATCTTGGTAATAGAGTGGTTTGCCCATTTTGGATTTCTCAAGTCCAAATGGGTAATTAACAAAATAGTCAATAAATGCTCAAGTTGGGTTATACTATCTCTAGATTTAACCCTTTAGTTGGGACTATCAATTTCTTGAGTTCATCCCAATTTCTTGTTAGCCAAGTTTTCCTAGACTAAGTCTCTCTTTCTCAAGTAGAGACTAAGTCAAATAGGCATGAACTAATGTTTGCAACCATTAATTCTATAATTATAAGCGAGAACTAGGCTAAATATTACACACCTAATCATAAACAAGCCCTAAATCAAACACCCATTAGGTACCCCACACTAGGGTTAGGTCACAACCCTAGCTAGAAATTTAGCTACTCATAGATGGTGATGATGACATTAAAGAATAAAAGATGATTAAACTCATATTTAATGATAAAGAAATGAAAATGCAGTGTAAAATTGATAAGCTATGATAAAGTCTCCTAAAACAATAAAGAAAAACGGCTACAAACTTTCAAGTGCTCAAAACTTAACCTAATTTTGTCAAAAAGACTATTTATACAGAGCTGAATTTTTTGGACAAAATTTGCCCTTTCGGAGGTTCTGCGACCACACAATTCTGTGTGCGGTCCGCACCTTGCTGCAGCTCTTGACAGGAGTGGCTTCTGCGGCCACACAATTCTGAACTGCGGCCGCACTTCTTGAGGTCTGCGGGCCGCACAATTCTGAGTGCGGCCATACTTTTGATTTCTGCGGCCGCACAATTATAGTGTGATCCGCACTTCTTGATGGTCTTAGATGTGGAACTCTATGATCTTTATCTTTTGTGGCCGCACAATTATTGTGTGGTCCTCACTTTTTAAAGCAACTCTGTCATGATTTCCTTCATGATCTGCGGTCGCAGACAAAATTCTACAGTCCGCACTTTGGTCTTTTTACTTGACTTTTGTCCTTGTTCCAAAACACTCCTTCTTGAGTTGAATTTCATCACTTTGGATCATTTTCCAATACTCCTGCAAGTAAGCATAGTTTATTAGTTTTCAGGAATACCTTTAAACATTTTTTAACTAAAACAAAATTAAAAAGGGCGCAAATAAGTAATCAAAATCCCCACTTATCAATATATACCAAGAGGGTCAGGCCCAAACAAATGCACCTTCTCCTATGTGAAATAGGACACTTTTTTCCGGACAGGGCATGCTCAGCCGCGCACCTGAAAGTGTTCTTGAGCACTTGGTCGCGCATTTTTCACCCTGTTCTGCGCGACCAGTGCGCAACCATGCACTTGGGTGGCGTTCTGTTGAGAATTTGGGAGCATTTAAAACATGAAAGTTGTATCCCTTATAAACAGCTTTCCAACGATATATTGTGGAGTCCAAAAGGAGTTTTGAGTGAAAAACTATGTGCATTGTACCGGAGAATGCGCAATATGCATGTTCGATTCTTCGTTTCGTTCTTAAATTGCACTATCATCCGTTGATCCCCGAACACAATCCCGAATTAATCCTTGGGCTTTTTCTCAGACTTCAAAACTCCCGAATATCTTGAATTTATTCCATAATATCTACATAGATCGGAATCACTCCTACAAAGCATAAAACACACAATTAGTGCAAAACACTAGCGATTAAATATCAGCTCAATTAAAGTGCAGCAAATTGGAGTGTAATAAGCGACTAAAACACATAATTATAGCCTACCATCGTATGCATAAGGATAAATAGTCTATTAATAAAAATCTGACCATGTGTGTTTAAGAGGAGGGCCAATTGCTGATGGAAACAGGAGAAAGTGCATTCATGGCTACTGAAGGAAAGAGGATACATAAAGCCGAAAAGAGAGGGAAAGGAAAGGCATCCCTTGAATCTGACATTAAGAAAGAATCCATGTGTTTCTTATGTAGAAAGAAGGGCAAATGAATAAGGATTGGGTCAAGTTTCAGAAATGTCTTGAGAAGAAAGGTAATGCAATCTCTCTTGTAACTTAAGAAGATAATATGGTTGATGTTAATCATAACAAATGGTGGATTGATTATACTGCTATAATCCGCATTAAGAATTCCTTGTAGGAGTTAAGAAGCTTGCGAAAGCCCGTGGGAGCTGAGCAAAGCATCTACTTAGGAAACAAGATGCAATTGCAAGTAGAGGCCAATGGGACCTGCGATCTTGTGCTTAGTAATGGTTTCATTTTGAAGTTAGAAAAGACATTTTATATTCCAAGTTTTTCTAAGAATTTAATTTCAGTTTTAGGACTTGTAATCTTTGGTTATTCTTCAACTTTGCAGAAAAAAATAAATTTAAAGTTATTGGAAATGATACATTGTCTGATGGCCTTTTCTAATAATGTTAAGCATGTTCAAGCTGGTACTAAACAATGTGTTATGATACTTGTGTGGACTACATATTGATTTTGATACTTGTGTGGACTACATTAAAGGGAAGCAGACCAACAAGTTAAAGAAAGGTGTCAAGAGGAGTTCAACCATGTAAGAAATCATACAAACTGACAAATGTTATCCAGACATGGATGTATATTATCACGATCCAAAACCTAACTTAGGTCGTGATGACACCCAACGTCGTTGTTAGGCAAATCAATGGTGAACTATCATATTAGTTGTTCATTTGATTACTTTTAAAATTATAGATTTTATTAAGTAAACAAATTTATGCATTTAAAATCACGGGTACATACATATTTAGTAAGGCATAAGAATAAGAGGTGATAATAATATGCAAATTCGTAAATATCAACTAGAATGTCCCAAAACCCGGTGTCACAAGTGCATGAGCATTTTCTAAGGAGTACGATGGAGACTCTTTGGGCTGCGACATATATCCTGGAATGCAACACACCATAAACTCTTATTATTAGATGTGCCTAAGCTTCAAGATGACCACCAAATGAACCTTTCAAATCCTGCACATTTAGTGCAGAGGTGTAGCATGAGTACGTAAATCAACGCATACCCAGTAAGTATCTAGCCTAACCCCAGAGAAGCAGTGACGAGAGGTCGACATCGATACTTACTAGTGGTCTAATAATCGAGTACAGTAAAAAGTAGACATGTATGGAGCATAGTAATTAAACAATAAAACATATATAGGCAAATAATACGATATACAACTGAACAGCGAACGCAAAGTCCTCAATTATTAGATACCTCATCAAACGGAATACGTAATGGTCAACACCAAATTAGCGGCCACATCTCAAGTCAAGAAACTCAGGAGTACGCGGACTCCTTAACAAGTATTTTGCACGATTATGCCGAGGTGAGCAACTTCATCCCATAAGAGTGTTTCATCGAACTGCCTAGGCGAACGACCTGATCCCATAAGAATATGATACATGATACCGCCAAGGCGAATAAACTGATCCCATATGAATTTGTTACTCTACCGAGGCGAACAACCCGATCCCATAAGAGTGTGTTACATGATACCGTAAAGGTGAACGGCCCGATCCCAATAGAATAAGAAGCTTTAACGGGTCCCTGACCCCACTCACGAATGTCCGTGTGAGTTATAAAATTTAAGGAAACTTTTCGATGAATACACATAATACGGAAGAAGTTCGTAAGGGGGGGCATATGTTTTCCTCGGCTAATCAAATAGCTCGTCAAGTATCTACAAATAGCAAGTCCGATACTCTACGCGAGTTTAGTCTCTAAATTAAAGCAATTAAACAGTATATGATAACTCAATTGTTTCAAATAAAGCATGGCGTGGATCTAAGTCTACCCGAACCTAATCAGGATTTCTAGCATATGCATGGATACTCGTCACCTCATACGTGTGTAGCTCCCACAACATGTAGCACATAACAAATGTAACACCTACCGGGTAATTTCCACCTCACAAGGTTAGACAAGAGACTTACCTCGCTCTGAAGTTCCATAACCGGCTCCAACGCCTCACTAGCACCTCAAACTAATGCCCATCGATCCGAAATAGTCAAACAACGTCCAAACCAATAATAATATACTCCAACACTCTTAACTAATCAATTTATAACAATTCTCAACTTCACTCGAAAAGTCAACAAAGTCAACCCTCGGGCCTACATGCCCGGATTTCCAAAATTCTCGAAGATATATATTACCCATAATACTACAAACTCGATTATAAAATTTATTCCTAATCTCATGTCCAATTTCGTGGTCAAAATTCAAAAATACAAAATTCTAGGTTTCTCCCGAAAATCCCACAATTTCTGCAAACTCTTTCAACTTAAAGCTCTCAAATTGAGAATTTTCCTTCCAAATTAACTCTGAACTTTCCGAAATTCAAATCCGACTACACATACAAGTCATAAAATACGAAGTGAAGATACTCAAGACCTAAAATCGTTGAACGATACGCTAGAGCTCAAAACAACTGATCGGTCGTTACATATATAATCAGAAATACTTTATTACCCTATAGATGTTTTCACGATACATGTATATCTAGATGATTCATAATAAGAATTAAGTATTAGGAGCCTTTAAATTTTGAAGGCTAAAATAGAGAAATAATGCAATTAAGATTGTGACGTCTGAAAGAGTTGGTGAGTATTATGTTAGATACACTAAGGATGGACAAGAACAAGGTCCATTTGAAAAGTTTCTTCAATAATATGGGATTGTTACCCAATATACTATGCCTGGTTCTCCAGACCTAAGTGATGTTGCGGAAATAAAAGATCGAACTTTTGTGGATATGGTGCAAAGTATGCTGAGTAGCTCTAAGCTACCTAAGTCCTTGCGGATTGAAGCTCTTATATTGTGTATCTTTAAGAATCTGACATTGGAGCCAAAAATGATCCCGAGTCTTTTTCATAAGTTATGAGCTGTAAAGAATCAAAATTGTAGTACAATGCCATGAGACAAGAGATGAACTCCATTAAAAGCAATGGGATGTAAATGGGTATTCAAAACTAAAAAGTCTCATTAGGCAACATAGAAATATAAGGCAAGTCTCATTTCTAATTCACTCAAAAAAAAGGAAATTGATTATACATAGATTTTTTCTCCTGTATCTAAGAAGGATTCCTTGCGCGTATTGTTGGCAGTAGTAGCCCATTTTCCTTAGAATTGCAACAAATAGATGTGAAAACCGTATTTCTCAATGGTGATCTAGAGGAAGAGGTTTATATAAAACAACATGAAGGATTCTCCTCAATTAATGGTAAGAACTTGGTATGCAAGCTAAAGAAATTCATATATGGATCAAAGCAAGCCTACCGGTAGTGGTACTTAAAATTATATGATGTTATCTCTTTATTAGGCTTTATTGAGAAAATTATGGATCAATATATATATATATATATATATATATATATATATCAGAAGATCAATCGGATTAAATTTATTTTCTAATTATGTATGTGGATGATAAACTTTTTGCATCAAATGATAAGGGAATGCTATATGAGGTGAAATAATTTATCTTTCAAAATTTTGATATGAAAGATATTAGTGATGCATATTATGTCATTGACATTAAGATTCATCGAGATAGAGATCAAGGTATTTTAGGTTTATCTCAAAAAACCTATATCAACAAAGTTTTAGAGAGGTTTAAGATGAAGGATTGTTTACCAAGTTTAGCTCCCATAGTGAAGGGTGACTGATGTTTCGCTATAATTCTATATTTTTAGTGCATTACTTACCTTACATTTTAGATGCTTTAATGCTAAATTATACTATATCCGTGCTTAATTGAGTCTATTTTATGTGTAGGTACGTTGAAAACAAAATTGAGAACAAAGTAGAGATTTTATGTGTGTTTTATACGCTACAAGAATGGTCCATGATCATTTATTGATTGAAAGCATTATAATGATATATTAAGCAATGATTGAAGAGACAAATACAAAAGAAGAAAAAAATAAACAATGCAAAGGAATTGAAAAAGAAGAGAAAAGAAATGGCAAAGTTTGGTAGCTAAGAAAAGAAGGAACGAAATGGAAAAAAGAAGCAGCAAGCGAGGCAAGCAAACTAGCTCGCGACAGAGCTCGCGCCGCATGGCTTGAAGTAAGGAGGAGGTGCGCGACAGAGCAGGAGAGGCCACGGCTACAGTGAGACATAGCTCGTGTTAGAGGTCGCGACGCACGGTCTATAGCGAGTGTGTTTCGAGTTTTTTAAGCCTATTTTGTCTCCTTTTTGGTTTTAAACTTGGTTATTTCGTCTAGATCTTTTCATTACATATATAAATAGCCATTAAACAATATTTTTAGGGGAGTTTTGCGACCGAAGGCAAGAACATCACGTGGAGCAACTTTTGGAGGAGAAAATCATAGAGTTCTTCATTCCTTTATCTTTTCTTTGTAATTTGTTTATGCAAAATAATGGAAAAAGAGTTACTATGAACATGAGTGGCTAAGCACTCTAGTTCTAGGGTTGTGATTGACATGATTATTAACGTTTATTAGTTACATATTCGTTAATTCGGATTATCATCTTGTGGTTGTTTCTCTAATTATGTGCATTATTGCTTAATTGTTTGACCAGCAGTTGAGTTCTATTTACTATCTATGCTATGATTGGGAAAGCCGTGTTTAGATTAGAGTAGAATTAGAGAGAGCTTGTTTCTGAACCCGTGGCTCGGGGAAAGATTTCACGGTTAGGATAGGAATATACCTAACAATCTTGCTTAATTGAATACAGTTATATTCGATCATGATAGACTCAATATCGTAGGAATATAGGATTGATATATTTTGGACTGGCGAGTAGTATTGTGGGAACATGCTATTCATATAAACGATCCGGTTAATTAGCAATCATAGATAATTTGGATTAACGAGTGTGATTATTGAACTTAATATGATTGATAAACCGACCACAACCCTGGAATTTTCATCTCCTCTGAAGTAAAATCTCGCCATACACATTTGCATTAGTGATAAATTAGTTGTTACTTGTTTAATTTTCACAACAGTAGATTACTAGAAAAACATAACTCTTAAATATTTTGGACAATTAATTGATTTTAGTTTGCTTAGTTGACAATTAATCTAAGTCTATGTGGGTTCGATATCCGACTTTCGAGTTACTTTATTACTTGACGACCACGTATACTTGCGTGTACTTGGGGAACCAACAAGGTTTTAGCGTTGTTGCCGGGGACTTAGTTATTGATTGTTTATCTAAGTTTAGCTTTTAGTTGATTTTGTTCAAGTTTTTTTTTAGTTAGTATGTTTTTCTTTCACTTACTTTCGCGTGGCATCTTGGAATGCAAATTGTTGGAATGATGGTTATTCTTATTTTGATGATCCTTGTCAATATTGTGGAGGTGTCACGACCCAAATTCCCAACCCTCGAGATCCTGATGGCGCCTAACACCATACTTGCTAGGCAAGCCAATGTTAGAGGGATTCAACAATTAAAACAATTAAAACATAATACTAGGTCTAATATTATCCAATAAATGAATCCAGAATGATGTGTGAAATAATGAAACGAAACTCGAAACTAAAACAAATGTCTAGCTACCCAGGATTTAGAGTCACAATTCACGAACTACTAAAAAATACTACAAGTATTTGGCTGAAAGGAAATATATATATGTTTTGAATGAAATAAAAATAGTAACTAAAATAATGTGGAGAAGACTCCAGGAATCTACGGACGCCAGCAGATCTACCTCGTGTCTCCGTACGAATGATCAGCTACAACTCGAAAATTAACTCTGGCCAGAACCTGGATCTACACAAGAAGTGCAGAGTGTAGTATCAGTACAACCGGCCCCATGTACTGGTAAGTGCCGAGCCTAACCTCGACGAGGTAGTGACGAGGCTACGACGTGGCATTTATAACATAACCTAGACACAATGTGTAATAAAGCAAGAAGGTGATACTAAAATAAATAAACAATAACTTGCAGCAATTAATAAAATAACTCAGCTAACCTTTCCAGATCTCAGCTATCACAAGTCCTTACGAAAATTTCCAAGTTATAATTTAAATAATGGTAAAAGAGGAATATGGGAACAACAAAATAAAATAGGGAGCTTTCCAGTCTTTATCATATAACCAGTGAAACATTATATTCTCCCTTATTACTCCTTGTTGCGGTGTGCAACTCGATCCCACTTGTCCACCCTTATTGCTCCTCCCTATATATATATCACCCTTCTTTCTCCTATTGCGACGTATAACCCGATCCCACCTGCCCACCCTTATTACTCCTTGTTGCGGCGTGCAACCCGCTCCCACCAGACAATCACATCTCATTATTTATAATAAAAGTTTCACAAATTAGATCAAATTCTTTCACAGTATTTATGTCTCAACAATGGTAAACAGAAAGTTGTACTATTCAGAAGCTTCACTAATTATCATTACACAGTGAAACCAACCGGAATGTATCATAAACACCGACAACCAGCTCAACCATTTATGTAACACAATGAAGATAAGGAACAATTAATACTTCCAACTAAGTGAAACAATATCTAACAAACAAGTAGACAAAACAAGTAGGCATGGAGGCATCAATGATCATGAAACAATTAAGACAAGAATATAATAAATTGGAAATGGGACCATGCTAACCAGATAATTTGGTGATGCATAGATACTCGTCACCTCACCTATACACCACACACATGCAATTTCACACAGCATTTAAGTTGGGGATTCCTAATGCCTCAAGTCAAAGTTAAACCAAACACTTACCTCAATTTCGCAGGCCACTCACTCCTCAATTACAGCTTTTCCTTTCGAATTCACCTCCAACACACTCGTATCTAATCATAATTAGTTCAATATCATTAATTAGTGCTAAACGAACTAACTTTAATGCAAACCTATGATTTTCCTAAGTTTTGTAAAAAAAAAATTAAAAACCGACCCCGAGCCCGCATGGTCCAAACTCGGGGTTCAGACCAAATTCCTTTTACCCATTAACCCCTGATCCCGAATATGTAATTAGTTTCGAAATCCAATCCCAATTCGAGGTCAAAATTCCATTTTTACAAAATTCTCTAGTTCTACCCAAACCCCCAATTTCTACCATGAAAACCCTTGATTTTTGATTGAAAAGTGATGAAAAACAATGGGTAATTGAAAGAAAACAGTTTAGAATCGTTTACCAACACTTTGGGGATGAACTTGTGGGTTGTAAATAGCCTCTAGGTCTTCTTAGTTCGAAAATATGAGAAAAATAGATGCTGCCCGTTTTAATTCTGTTATTAAATCGCTGGACAGGCCTTCATCGCGTTCGCGATGGGCCTGTCGCGACCGCGTAGTATCATGGCCCAGTGTCCTTCGCGTTCGCGAGGGATCGAACGTGTTCGTGATGCTTGGCGACCTGTGACCATCGCGATCGTGGCCCAATGGTTGCGTTCGGGTAGAACAAATCGAGTCCCCTCCCAGGCTCACTTACTCATCGCGTTCGCGTAAGTCAGAATGAGGGTATCCCACCAGTGTTTCGCGTTCGCGGACAAGACTTTGCGTTCGCGAAGAACAAAATGACCCCCAGTACATTTTAATCTACGCGATCGTTAGAGAAGCTTTGCGATTGCGAAGAGGAACGCACCAGTGCACCAGTAGCAGCAAAATAGCAGACTTTTAAAAGTTCAAAACATCACGAAGCCTACCCGAAACTCACCCGAGCCCTCGGGGCTCCAAACCAAACAATCACACAAGTCTAAAAACATCATACGGACTTGCTCGTGCGATCAAATCACAAAATAACACCTAAAACTACAAATTTAACCTCAAAACTCGTGGTTTTGTTAAGAACACTTCAATTTCACCATTTTCTCAAACGGACATCCGAATCATGTCAAATGAACTCCGATTTACACCCAATTTCACATATAGTACTTAAACATTATAACAAACCTGTACCAGGCTCCTAAACCAAAATACGGTCCCGATACCAATGAGTTCAAATATTAATTCATTTCTTTATTTCCTTTAAAAACCAGTATAATAATTTTCTTCAAAAATGATTTCTAAAGCTAGGGACCTCAGAATTCAATTCAGGGCATAAGCCCAAGTCCTTTCTAAAGCTAGGGACCTCGGAATTCAATTCAGGACATAAGCCCAAGTCCCATATTTTACTGCGGACCTCCCGGGGCCGTCGGAACATAGATCCGGGTCCATTTACTCAAAATTTTGACCAAAGTCAACAAAAAAATCTAATTTTTTTTAAACTCTAAAAATTATTATTTCATATATTTTCACATAAAAGCTTTCCGTATTCACGCTCGTACTATGCACGCAAATTGAGGTAATTAAAATTAATATTTTTAAGGCTAATGAGCCCGAAATGGAGTCTTAATTCATAAGATGACCATTTGGGTCATCACAGGAGGACCCCACTGGTTGAAAAATTGTCAAAATATTCCCGGGAGCGAGTTGTGCGCACAATCTCAATCCTTTGAGTGGAATATTTGTAATTTGTGTAGTGGTCAATATAGCCATTGGGATGGTTGTCCTAATTCTTTTCATCCTTCTCTGAGCCCTTATTATGATCTTGCTAACAATGTTTGTGATTTTGATAGGGGAAATGAAGTGCAGGATATGGAACATGATGCATATATTAGGGATATTCTGATGCAAGTAGCAGAGCAACAGGATGAACTCCAAAAAGATATGAAAACAATGAGGGCAGCAATCATAAGAATGAATGCCAATTCGGAAGAGTTGGATGAAAAGAGCGAGTACCAGCAAGAGGAAAATTTTGAAAAATAGAAGATTATGAGTTAAACTTGGCTGGTGGAACAAGATGAAAGATTGGAAATATATGAGGCTCAGCGTGAGAAAATTACAGATGGGATAAAATACTTAATAGAAGGAAGAGCTGAATTGGGACAAGAGATCGAAAAATTTGGCACTACAATTCATGAATTGGGAGCTCAATTGATTACAAAGGTTGATGCGTCTAAAACCCAACAAAATAGTAATGAGTTGTGTGAAGTTGAAAAATAGCTTATACGCCAAATTGAGGAGCTCAAAGTGGAGAGTCAATCATTCGAGCATATGTTTGTTGATGATGCCCATGTTGAGAAAAGTACACTAGAGCCATGTGAGGAAGCAGATAATGTTATTTTTGAAGATTCTAGTGCATGTAAATATGAGGATGTAAAGAGTAATACGATTCCAGAGTTAGGGCGTATTGGTCCGCATTCCATATATTTTTTAACATTGTGTTTGGATGATGACATGGAAATCGAGTCATCTGAGCCTTTGGAGGAGCCAATGGACGAGGAACGGGGTGCTTACATTCTTGAATTTGTTGTGCCAAAAAGTAAAAATTACATTCCTCATATAAAGGCCAAGAGGTGTAGAGTGGAAAATTTATTGCTTGGCCTGGTTTTCTTTGTAGCCCCACCAAAGGAGCATAGCCACAGACTGGATGCCCTATTGGGGGCTCAATTCATAAGTTCGAGGCGGAGGCAAAAAAAAGTGGTTCAAGTCGTGACGCGACGTTAAATCAGACGCTTGTTCGGAGGCAACCCATCTTTATTGATTTCTTTTATTTGTAATTTTATCTTATTATTGTTATAGTGTTTGTTTTTGTTTTATAGGATTATGAGCATTGGAAGAAAATCCATTGGAAGAGTGAAAAAGCAAGCTAGATGGTGAGAACTAAGTGTGGGGTGCCACATAAAAGACCATGCATGGGGAAGTCTGAGTACCCGTGAGCCGCTATTGCTTCGGCCTTTGGCCTTTAAGGGAGTTTCTTGTCCACCCTTGTTATTATTTTGCTTTATTTGTGCATTATGGACACTGCACTCTTTTAAGTATACGGTGGGAGAATTCTCTAGATAATTAGTGGTAGGATGCAGAAAAATATTAACTTCTTATTTTTGTTTTCATAGTTGTGCAGTATTTTAGTAGTTATGAAAAAAAATCGAAAAGAAAAAAAAAGTAGAAAGATTGGGCTTTGCCCGACTATGGATCTCCTAGACAGTTTTCTTGAGGGATTTAAGTCTAAAGAAAAAGGACAAAAAGATTTTTTGTGTAGGTAGTATAGTAATTCCCCCTTGATTTTCTTTGTGCCGCGGTTATTTTTCAAGGGTTTTGTTTGAACCGGGTGTAGTTAATTTTTTTTTTGAATAGGAGCCACGGTGAGATGAATTGAATTGAAGCAATATCTCTTGACTTTGTTATGCCTTGAGAATAATGAGTACTTTGGTTGTGACGCTTAGACTCAGTTTTTGACTCTTGTATAAGTACCTTAAACTGTACAATCTTAAATTTGCTTAACTGCTTTGGCTAGAGTATCTTGATGAGTTCAATCTTGAGTGAGTTATGTGTCATGCGTGTGTGAGGTTTGTGTGTTATTCTGAGCATTGCATTTGATGTCTAGAACTTTCCCTGTGTGTTTGCAAAGAAAAATAGTAGTTTTTCTCAGTCTTGAAAGTGATATAGGCGTTTCTTTGTTGAGCCAGACATATATTATTTACCCGCCTTATTTTTATGTATCGTAATTAACCCCTTTGAGCATGTAATACTATTTCTTTGGCAACCACATTATAAGCCTTACCCATTTGTTTGAAGTAACCGTCTATTTGAACATTTTCCCCTCTCATGAGCACTTGAATTGTTATGAACTTTGTAAAAGTTAAAGTGTGGGGTCGTTGGTTTGGCTTTTGAGTGGAACTAATAAAATAAGGAGGAAGGTGCACTGTTTTTAAAAAAAAAAAAGAGCCACTTGAAGTGAAAGAAAGAAAAGGAAAAAATAGTTGTATTGCTGTGAAAAATACTCCTTAATAGTTGTGACTCTTGACGTAATTGTACTTAAAAAAGTATGGAGTTAATATACATTGATGTGAAAGTGGAGTTATGGTTTGACATAAGTATATGTTTGAATGTTAAAGTATATGTATTTAAAGTGCTTAGGGAGGTGTAGTCACTATTATATCCAAATGTATCCTACCCGACCCACAACCTACATTACAACCAATTGAAGTACTACTTGATCCTAGACTGAATGAGCTTGATTAGTAGAGTAGAAAACGGGAAAGCCTATGGTGCATCTTTTGTAGCATATAAATGTTATTTCTGAGAGTGAGTGAATTCTTTCCATCTTGAGTTCCTAATTGTTCTTAAATTTTACTGTGTGTGGAACTACTCTCTTTTGTTGTGTGAGGGCACTTGATTGATGAAGGAAAGGTAATGTCATTGACCTCTATGTTAGAGTAAGTGAGTGAGTTGTGAATAATGCATGGTACTTGTGAGCCAAATCTTGAGGTGAAGATGTTACACTCTTGTGCTTAGAGCCCGTTTGGATTGGTTTATTTTAAGTGCTTTTAAGCAAAAATAGCTTTTAAGCCATTTTGTAGTGTTTGGATGCAGTAAAAAAGTATTTTTAAGTACTTATTTTTAAGCTAAAATGATAAAAACAAATCAAAAGCCAAAAGTTAGAATTCCTAACTTATGACTTAAAAGCTATTTTGGCTTAAAAGTCACTTAAAACAAGCTCATCCAAACGGGCTCTTAGTCTATTTTGAAGATTCTTGGTGTGATGAGTTAGGAGAATTGTTTAAAAAGGTCGTGTCCATATATAATGTAGTTTGATTGCTCGAGGACGAGCAACGTTTAAGTGTGGGGTAGTGATGTTTGGCTATAATTCCATATTTTTAATGCATTACTTACCTTACATTTTAGGTGCTTTAATGTTAAACTATACTATATTCGTGCCCAATTGAATTTATTTTATGTCTAGGTACGTTGAAGAAAAAATTGGAAATAAAGTAGAGATTTTATGGGTGTTTTATACATTACAAAAATGGTCCATAATCATTTATTGATTGGAAGCATTATAATGATATATTGAGCAATGATTGAAGAGACAAATACAAAAGAAGACACAAAGAAACAATGTAAAGGAATTGAAAAAGAAGAGAAAAGAAATGACAAAGTTTGGTAGCTAAGAAAAGAAGGACGAAATGGAAAAAAAAAAGCAGCAGGCGAGGCAAGTAAACTAGCTCGCGACAAAGCTCGCGCCGCCTGGGTTGAAACGAGGAGGAGGCGCACGACAGAGCAGGCGAGGCCATGGCTACAGCGAGACATAGCTCGCGTTAGAGGTCGCGACGCACGGTCTATAGCGAGCGTGTTCCGGGTCTTTTAAGCCTATTTTGTCTTCTTTTTGGTTTTAGACTTGGTTATTCGTCTAGGTCTTTTCCCTACATATAAAAATAGTCATTAAACATCATTTTTAGGGGAGTTTTGCGACCGGAGGCAAGAACATCGCGTGGAACAACTTTTGGAGGAGAAAATCACAAAGTTCTTCATTCCTTTATCTTTTCTTTGTAATTTGTTTATGCAAAATACTGGAAAAAGTGTTACTACGAACATGAGTAGCTAAACACTCTAGTTCTAGGGTTGTGATTGACATGATTATTAACGTTTATTAATTACATCTTCGATAACTCGGATTATCATCTTGTGGTTGTTTCTCTAATTCTTTGCATAATTGCTTAATTGTTTGGCCAGCAGTTGAGTTCTATTTACTATTTATACTATGTTTGGAAAGCCGTGTTTAGATTAGAATAGAGTTAGAGAGAGCTTGTTTCTGAACCCGTGACTCGGGAAAAGATTTGTTAGGATAGGAATATACCTAACAGTCTTGCTTAATTGAATATTGTATTATATTCGTCCTTGATAGACTCAATATCATAGGAATATATGATTGATATATTGTGGAATGGCGAGTAGTATTGTGGGAATATATTATTCGTATAAATGATTCGGTTAATTAGAAACCATAGATAATCTGGATTAACGAGTGCGACTATTGAACTTAATAAGAATGACAAACCGACCACAACCCTAGAATTTTCACGTTAGCACTGGATTAATGTAAGCTAATCCTTTAACCAGAGGCATGCCACTACAGAAATCTAAAGATCTATGTTGTTAGAATGGGACTTGGTTCCATTAGGTAAATTTTTTGTTGTCAGAACGAATATTATTGAAACTCTATTTCGTATAATATTTCTCTGATTTGTTATTATGTACACATTCAGTAATTTTGAGATATATCACTAAAGTGTAGACCTAGAATAAATATTGGATTTATTCTTTAAGAAATTTGGGCTATATTTTAGAGGCATTTTGCATTACGATACATGAAAGATACTACTCTTTCTTAGAGGAGTTATCACTATGATTCATGTACTATGATTCTCTTTAAAGCATACATTGGGCATTAATTATATGGACAAAGTAGGAGAATGTTATGTAATGAATGCTTAAGATGGTCTATTTAATTTAGACAAATTGAAACTCCCTCTCTCCATTATATTGTAACTGCTATAACATGTTCTTGATGGAATAATACAATAAATAGTACAAACTTTCTTCTGAACTCCATTCCATATAGATGAGGTTTGAGTGCTTAGAAGACTCATCGGTAGAAAATTATCGATTTCGATAAGATAATAAGTTAATATATTTTCGGAAGAGCCCTATATAAATATATGGTCCCACTAATATTATAAGTTAATAAATATTTAAAAAATATCTAAGACAATTTAGTGAAATATGATTCTAGTATTTTTTTATTTTTTCTTAAAGTTTAAATCTCGTAGAAGCGCTCCTCTTACTTTTTTTTATTACATCCAAAAGTTCCTATGTTGTCTTCTCGAACTACACCAAAAAATTGTGAGGAGTTCTCTCACCTTATCCAAAATTAACTCCCTAGTTATATTCACAGGTCTTGGTATTGAAAAAATCATTCATAAACAATTTTCTCTTTGTCTGAAATTTTTGTTGGTTTGTGCCGCTTGATATCCTTTTCTTTTTCTAAGTTAGCTGAAAATTTTTGTTGGTTTGTGCAGCTTGATATCCCTTTCTTTTTCTAAGTTAGCCGAAAGATACTCAGTTGATCGTTTGAATGTGTTTGATATATTACCTTGACTAACTTTCAAATAAAATTTTTATCAAGCCACAACTGCAAATCTTTTTGAGTGCATGTTGAATGATCTCTTTTGTATTCGCATAATGCTTTACATATTTGATCTCTCATTGTTAATTTTGTGACACCTTGTAGATGGGAAGTCATTTTTGGGTATGGTTTGAAGAAATTTTCTATGTTACTTATATAGTTTATTCTTTCACCGACACACATTGAATGTTTTTAGTAAAAATACAATGAATAATATTATTAAAAAACAATGAACATTACAATGATATATTAATTACAATCATAAACAATGAAATATTACAATGAATCATACATCATACGTTGTACATTGCACTTTATGTATAACGAATTTATTTTATATTTTAATTCAATAAATATGATACATAACTTAGTAAGATACAATAATTTTTATGTAATCAAAACTAACATTCATTGAATCTTGAAAATACTCTTTAAATTAATAAATATTAATTTATAGATTAAATAATACCTCTACAAAATAATAATATTTTATGGTCTTGACAATATTAATTTAGAGAGATTCTACTTTAGTTTCAAAATCTGAACTTAGTCGGCCAATAAATTTTTTTATTTCCAAGCAGTGGTTGTAAGCCTCAAAGTTCGATCCCTTGTACTTTTTAAAAAATTTCCAATCAATTTATCTATGACAAGAAAAATTGTTATTTATCCTTTTGTACATGAAAGCCAAAAAATAAATAAGAAATGCCCAATGTTTTTATTTTATCTCATATTTGGAGCCACATAAACAAATGATTGATTCAAATATATATATATATATATATATATATATATATATATATATATATATATATATATATATATATACACACACACACTCTTGGTAATAATTTAATGCATACTTATTAATAATAAAAAATGATCAAATATACTTGTTTACCCCTAAAACGGTACAGTTAAATTTGTAACGTAGTTTATAAACAAGCAAGCCGATGTGACCAAAAAATAATAAAGAAATAAGACTGAAATAAAATAAAATAACAAGCCTACTTCTGAACTCAACGTTTCCGAGAGCAGAAGTAAAAATAATGAGACCCCGATGAAAATGTTCTTAGATTGAGAACAAATAGTAAAATATAGCTTTTGTGTGTTGAATCTTTCATGTCCCCACAATGGCCGTTAACCCCACTATTGATAGTTCTACCTAGGAAAACAAGATCCTAGGATCAAGCTCCTCTTTAAATGAGAATAGAAGTGTCATTGATGAATATGTAACGACATACCTTGAATGCAAATATTCTCTGTAACGGCTGCTCATTTAACGCTAGCACATATTTCCTCATTGAATGTTATCCGATGGCAACTCTTTGAACTTCTACCGCCAACTACGTTCCCTTATGAATCCATTTGGTACCGGTCACACACGTCGCATTTGGTACTAACTGTTTCCTGACTCGTCCTTTGTCTATCTTTGGCTTCACGTTCATCTTACCATTTGATCACCTGTTATCAACCAATTTTACCCTATACAGATAGTCCCTCTACTTTTCGATGATGCACTTTAGTGTTACCATAAAGTAGGTGAAGATTCCTTGCTTGGTGTGAAAGTTCCTAAACAGTCTTTGACACTTGAAAGACCGCACGTCCTCTTTCGCCCCCGGCACAAACTGCTTCACCTCCACCGTCATCAGCTGATCGAGAAAGGGATGCTTCTCCTCCTCGATCTCCTGACCACAGGAACATGGGGAGTACCTATGTTATGCTTCTCAGGATCCCCAAGGAAGGCGAATTGCCATTCTTTCAATCTCGAAGGAGTGTCATGTCCTCTCCAAGCCATTGGAACTTACTAATTATATGAAGCCGATGGCATCGGTGAAGGATTGGAAGAAAATGGGCTCCCTTTCTGGGGAGTGTCTGATAAATAATGGCATGCACAATACGGCACAGGCACGATCCTAATTTCTTTCTATCACTTTTGACATTTATATGATGCAATGGTAACCTTCATTCTAATCTTTTCTTCATAGGCCAGCCTCCTTGCTTTCGAGGGCCTGCAAAGGCTGATCCTTGATAAACAAGGGCTTTCTTTTGAGCGGGATCAACTTTTGGCTAAGAGGAACTAGATTGCATGTGCATTTCCCAGTGTTGGAGGAAAATGTTGCTCGGATAGACGATCTTGAGGCTCGGTTACAACAAACCAAGCAAGACAAGATGGCCCATAACCAAGAAGCCGCTCAATTGCACAAAGACCTTAGAGAGCCTAAGGCTAAATGGGTCGAACTTCAAGATGCTGTAATCGATGTTGCCGAACACGAGTCTATCTTTGAGGAGTAAATTAATAATCTAAAGGCCAGCTTATGTTCCAAAATTGATAAGGCCAATGTTGCCGAGGGAGAGGGCTCAAATGGAAGAGAGACTTAAGCGGGCCATGGAGTAAAATCGGCTTCACTCAACTACAAATGTTGAGCTTGACTCCGCCCTCTGTGTCATGAAGTCCGAAAGAGAAGAGCTCCAGACCGAAATCAATAAAATCTGGGCAAAACTCCAAGATCAAGAGGATTCCCTTGTCTTCGAGAAGACATATGCCATATATCATAGGAAGAGGAAGACTTTGGAGGAGGCCAAAGTAGGCATCGCCAACATATATGATCGCATTGCCCAGACCGAGGAACTAGAGTTATCCACTCGTGAAAATCTTCCTTCTCGACCTGCTGCGACTGACTCCTTGAATACTAGTTTTGAGTATTTGGGAGCCGAAGGGGAGACTGAAGAAGATGAAGGCCCTAGACCGGTAGCTCATCATGGCACTTTCCCTTAGCATCTTCTAACTTCTTCTTAAGGTTCTGAATACGTACCTTATTGGTTGATTCCGCTTGTCTGTTAAGTGGTAAGGTGAAGATGTAATTATCTTAATTATTAACCCTTGTAAAAACTTTGTGACTTTTGAATCTATGAACTGCGACCCGTTATCACAAGCGATTTCTTTCGGTATTCCAAATCGGCAGATTATGTGGTCCCATATGAAGTCGACCACTTTGCGTTCACCAATCTTTTGGTAAGGCCTGCTTTAACCCATATAGTGAAATAATCAGTTAAAACTAAAAAAGTCTTACCTCTCTGGGGCCCAGTGGTACAGAACTAACTATGCCCATCACTCTATTTCATGAATGGCCATGGGGACAACATTGAATGCAAAAGTTCTGCTGGTGAAGTTATAAACGTCAATACCACACAAGAGGGTGGGGGGTGATTTGTGTGGTGTCCGATTTTAGTATGCACTAGTTATAGAAGGACCAGATTCTTCTATATGTTCCAACCTCTACTATTTGCGGAATAATAAATATAGAAAATAAAGAACACAAAGATTTTTATGTGGAAAACTCCTGGATCAAAAGGTGAAAAACCACGACCTACTTCTCAGTAGGATTTTCCCAAACTCTTTACCAAATCAGTGAGCCAAACAGCATTTACAAAAACTCTTTTGTAAACCTAGGATTACCTATACTCCCTTTGTGGAAAACTAGCCTCTAGCTATTTGCGACAAACTCCAAGTTAGCTACAACTTGAAACACACAGTACCTATTAAAGACGCTTCTAGATAGAGCTGAAAAGATATAAATTGAAATCACCTACTACAAGTAAACTAGACTAAAAGACAACAATTGGAACTGGTTCTTCTAGCTGGTTCAAGTAGCTTCAGAGTCGCACACGTAAATCTCACACGAACTGCTTGCAAAATTGTCTTGCTAATTTTGCTCTCAATTCTTGCTTAACTTCTGCTTTTGTGCGTGCATGTACAATAAGAACAATCTATAATATATAGGATTAGTAGACGAGAGATTTACTAGAGTTCTAATGCTACTCTTCCTTGGTGGAAAAGTTCTAGTTAATCTCAACTCCTCAAATCCTTCCTTATCTTTGATTCTGTTCTTACTGAATAAGAAGTCCTTCTCCTTATCATTTTGCAATCTTTTCGATTAAGAGATATCTCTTATTTCCCAGATTTCATCTATCTCCTGCATGTGCAC
This sequence comes from Nicotiana paniculata, assembly GCA_005239505.1. NCBI lineage: Eukaryota > Viridiplantae > Streptophyta > Magnoliopsida > Solanales > Solanaceae > Nicotiana > Nicotiana paniculata. Next base: position 40,649 of record ML367488.1, read on the forward strand.
CTCATGTGCCTTAACTCTGCATGTGTCTATGTCTCCAGTGATGGACCTGGTTTATCTTTGAGTTACTTTGTCAATCTTCAAAACCATTCAATTTCTTGGGCCAACAAATTCCCCCTTTTTGATGATGACAAACTCTGTGCTTAGGCCTGTAACCAACTTAATCCAACATTGACACATTTTAGGGTATTAAGCATTTATCATAAAAGAACCAGGTTCATTAGGTTATAAATATCACATGTTCAGAGTAGCACATAACCATTTTCCCCCTTTTGGCATCATCAAAAATTTGCAAATTTTGAAAAGTCCCGGATATCTAAGAATTACTCATGGCCACTGGGGCAACTGCAAGTGCAATCATGGATTAATCATCACTAGTGAACCAATAATTTAATCTATCAAAGAAAAAGAAACAAGATTAAGAACAAAAATAGTAGAATTCATTGATAGAAAGCATCGTTCATCCACATTCCACAAAAAGAAATAGGAACAGTTAAAACCATGAGCAAAAAAACAAGAAAAGTCCCTAATCTGTGTCATTGATGTACTAAGGTAGGCTTAGTCTACTAAGGTCGGGAAGGGCTGGAGGTTTGGTTTTTGGCTTGGAGAAGAGATAACATATCTCGAATAATTCCCTCATTCTTCTCCTTTTCTTTAGCAAGCTCAATTCTGAGAGCATCCCTCTCAGATTCAACCTCTGCTAGACGGTTCTTCAGCCGAAGTATTTCTGCATCCTTCACCCCACTTTCCTGCACAAGTGATCTGACTTTGCTATTCACAGGTGTCTTCCTAGATGAACCAGGTTCATTGGCAATGACATTTACCACATAGTCACAAGCCAGAAGAGTATTTATGCCAAAGTGATCCTTGTTTGTGGTCATATCTGACTTCTTCAGAGGCACCTTGTAGTGGACAAGTACAGAGGTAAGAATAAAGCCATATGGAATGACATGGGCTTTGGAGCCATTTACCACTATGTCCAGCAGCTGAATGATCAAGTAGGGCCAATTTATCTGCCTCCCACTGTCCAGGCACTCCATCAGAACCAAATCTATGTAGTTAGCAATATGCCTCTTCTCCTGCCTTGGCAGTACACATTTGTTGATAAACTCAAATACCATTTTGTTTGGGGGATTCATCTCACTCTTGTAGACTACCTTAGGTTCAACCTCCTCTTCATTGTCGCATAATTTTCTTGTGATTTGTAGAGTAGTTGGAAGATCATCTAAACTTGGCCATTTTTGCCTAGTATAGTCATCATAGCCTTCATGGAATGCCAAGGATCTCTCCTAATTCTTTGGCATCAAAAGAAATTTTTATCCCCTTCACTTGGCTAGTGACTCTACCATCCTTGATAACAGCATTTTCCATGAATTCGACTGTCTCATTTCTAGCCAATCTCCCATCCAACTGAAGGACCATGTCTTTCCAGCCCTGCACCTCCAGCTTCTCCAACAATAGGATCATGCCCTCTTCTTCCAAATCTTTCAACAACCTCCCCTTCAGGATTGCGCGTTCCCCAAATTTTGTCAATTTATTATTTTCTCCATTAGACTCAGCTTCATCCTCATCACTCCAGTCATCTTCTTCAGTAGCTTGCACTTTCTTGGGTTTTACTGTAGATCTGGTTCTCTTGGCTACAATTGAGGGTTCAGCAGACACAGGTGCAGACTTTTTGGAGGAAGTCTTGGCTTTCTTTGGTTTTGGAGTCTGAATCTCAACCTCTACCATTTTTTCACCTTGATGGATCAAGTCCATCTCATTAATCTCAATAGCCTCTGCATGCTCAGCAACTTTCTCCTTTCCCTTTGCATCCCTCTTTCTCTTACTCTCTTCCAAGGCTTTCTGTAACTCTTCCTCACTCTGCCTTAATGTGCTTCTTGTGGTTCTTCCTCTTGGTAGAGGAATTTCAGAATCAACAGAGGGAGTGGCTTTCCTCTTCTTACTTGCTCCAGCTGTTCCAGAATTTTGAGCCTTGGGAGTTCTTTTCTTCTTTGGCTTATAACTGTCACCTAACTTCTTCAGAATATATTCTAAGGTTTCTTCAGTAGATGAACCAGGTTCATCTATATACTTCCCTAGATTTACCAACCCCTCAGCCGCTTCTTCTGATTCACTTACCCCTGACTTCTTGGCTCCCTCTTCTATTACTATTGTTTCAGTACCACAAATAGCCAAACTAGTAGTTTCTTCCCCCGTTCCCCTCACTTCACTCAGAACTCCCTCTCTCTCTCTTTTTCTTTCTCAATTTTATTTTTACCACCTCTTCTTTTCATTTCCGGAAACTCCACATCTATCACAGACCCAACCAAAACAAGCCTGTTTTCTAAGTTCTTCGTTATTTCAGACACAGTCTCAGAAGTGAACTTTGGTACAGATGATACCTGTTCAAAATCAGATGGTCTTGTTGCTTCCTCAGTAGCTGATTTAAACGAGTCACTTGAATTATCCGATTCTTGATCCTAACTGGCTTGTAGTTTGGCATTCAATTTTTTGGCGAGAGAACCTGTGGCCACTATTTTTCTGGCAAGCATTTTAACCCTTCTTTTTCTGGGTTCTAGACTAGGGCTAGGTTGAGGAATAGTGGGACTGGGTTGAGATGGAGTAGGACTTGGTGGTGGAGGTGTTGAAGAAGTCGAAGATGGAGTAATAGGTGATGGAGTACCAGGGTTGTCCGAAGGGTTAGACATTTTTGATTGAAAATGGAGGAAGAAAATTTGGATTGAGAATGAGGGTAAGGAAGATGAAAGGGTTTCAACGGTTGTAGAGTTGGTGAATAATTTCATAGGTGATGATGGGTTTTTTTAAAAGAAGGAAGTAATTAATATATAACGGCAGCCTTTTGGGTCAAATAGAGGTCTTATCACCTCTGCAACTGATCAGTTAGAGGCGACCCTTACTGCTTCCCTAGGTTCTAGGCGGTTTAATTTTATTTGAGTCTTAGGGTAGACGGAACTTGTTCAAAAATGGGATAAGTATAGATTTTGAAAAGATCTTGATTAGGTAGAGTTCTGCTCATGATTAAGTATTAATATTTCAAAGTGTGTATAGTGTAGAACACATACCTCGCCTTTCAGATGAACCAGCACTGATGAACTAGGTTCATCATGTCAGAATCCTCTTGATCAAGCCTCAATTTTCAACAATAGAGAAAATAGCATTAATAACCAGTGAGTCATCTCAAAACATGGCAAAAGAGTATGTTATTTACAGCATGAGACTGAGTAACAATTAATCTAATTATTTACACAAATTTCAGAATCTCTAGCCAATATATATATATATATATATATATATATATATATATATATATATATATATATATATATATATATATATATATATATATATATATATATATATATCATGTACATTCTGAACTGGTTCAATTAGGTGATCTTAATCATCCATAACTCTAACATGTTCCTTTCAAAATGCTCTCTACTTCGTTTTTATAAAGATGTCAGCAATTTGTTTATCAGTAGCACAAAATTCAATAGAGATCAATCATTTCTCATAATTATCCCTTAAAAATGATGTCTAACATATATGTGCTTTGTCCTTTTATGATGAACGGGGTTCTTTGTCATACTTATAGCACTGGTGTTATCACAGAATATAGGGATGCATCCAATATCGATTCCAAAATCTATCAATTATTGTTTAATCCACAGTAGTTAAGCACAACATGAGGCTGCAACCACATACTCAGCCTCAGCAATAGATAGAGCCACAAAATTTTGCTTTTTAAAAGCCCAAGACACGAGACATGAGCCCAGAAAATGTGCCGTACCTGAGGTGCTCTTTCTATCCACTAGAAAACCTGCATAGACAGCATCAACATATCCCACAAGATTTAAGTTACTACATTTTGGATACCAAAGACAGAGATCAGTGGTGCCTTTTAGGTATCTCAAGATTCTCTTTACAGTAGTTAAGTGGGATTCCTTTGGATTAGCCTGAAATCTTGCACAAAGTCCTACGTTGAAAATAATGACAGGTCTACTGACAGTAAGATACAACAATGAACTAATCATTCCCTTATACAACTTTTGATCAACATATGAACCAGGTTCATCTACATCCAATTTTGTGGCTATTGCTATAGGAGTATCAATTTCTTTAGAATCTTCCATTTTAAACCTCTTAAGCAACTCTTTAACATACTTTTGTTGATGGATCATAGTTCCATTTGAATTTTGTTTAATTTGTAAGCCTAAAAAGAAATTTAGCTCACCCATCATACTCATTTCAAATTCACTCCCCATTAATTTAGCAAATTCTTTACTTAGCTTATCAGTAGTTGCTCCAAAGATTATGTCATCTACATATATCTGAACTACCAAGAGATCTTTACCTTTTTCCTTCAAGAATAAAGTATTATTAATTTACCTCACTTGTAGTCATGCTCAAGCAGGAACTTTGATAATATTTCATACCATGCTCTGGGAGCTTGCTTGAGGCCATACAGTGCTTTGTCAAGTTTTTACACATGATCTGGATTCTCCTTGTTCTCAAACCTTGGAGGTTGCTTGACAAACACTTCTTTCTTGAGATGGCCATTTAGGAAGGAGCTTTTGACATCCATCTGATGAAGAGTGAATTCCATGCAAGCAGCAAAGGCTATGAGGAGTCTTATTGCTTCCAATCTTGCCACTGGAGCAAAAGTCTCATCATAGTCTATGCCTTCCTCCTGACTATATCCTTGTACAACCAATCTTGCCTTATTTCTTGTCATTGTTCAATCTTCATCAAGTTTGTTTTTGAAGACCCACTTTATGCCAATTACTGATCTATCCAGGGGTCTTGGTACTATATGCCAAACTTGACTCCTTTAAAATTGGTTGAGCTCATCTTGCATTGCATTTACCCAGTCTGCATCCTGCAAAGCTTCAGCAACATTTTTAGGTTCAATCAGAGATAGAAAAGTATCAAAAGCACAAATATTTTTCAAAGAAGATCTGGTTTTGATTTCAGAGGTTGGATCAGTGATACAATAGGGTGAGAACTTTGATATCTACAAGGTTTCACAACCAACTGGTTACTCCTTGAGGTCCCTTCAATGCCTTGTTGCTGTAGAACAGGCTCAAGCACAGGTTCCAATGAATTTTGGGAATTATTTTGTTCTATTCCCCCTGTCATGTTGCCTGGGATGGATGAACCTGTTCCATCACCTATTCCTCCCTCCAGTGTTTCTCCAATTGGACTGAGTTTCTGACCATCCCAATTTCTTCATCCTCTTATTCCTGTCTCTTAGAAAGAATGTTAGTTTCATCAAAAACTACATACACACTTTCTTCAACACACTTAGTTCTTTTGTTATAAACTTTATAAGACTTACTATGGGAAGAATATCCCAAGAATACTCCCTCATCACTTCTGGGATCGAACTTACTTAGGGAGTCTTTTCCATTGTTGTGCACAAAGAATTTACAACCAAAAGCCCTAAGGTGGGATATATTAGGCTTTCTCCCTTTAAGTAACTCATAGGGAGTCTTCTCTACAAGAGGTCTGGTCATGCACTTATTTATGATATAGCATGCAGTATTAATGGCTTCTGCCCAGAAGCTATGAGGTAGTTTGCAAGAAATAAGCATAGTCCTAGCCATATCTTCAAGTGCCCTATTCTTTCTTTCAACCACTCCATTTTGTTGTGGAGTTATAGGGGTAGAAAAATTGTGATTTATGCCATGCTCATCACAGAATTCGGCAAATTTAGCATTTTCAAATTCAGTGTCATGATCAGACCTAATTGATGCAAGTTGATTTCCTAACAGTTCTTGAATTTTTCTAACAAAAGAAGTAAACATGTCAAATGCCTCATCTTTAGATGTCAGAAACAATGTCCAGGTAAATCTAGAATAGTTATCAACGAGCACCATCACATATCTCTTACCACATCTACTTAATGTTCTCATAGGACCACAAATATCCATATGGACTAGTTCCATCGTTCTAGTGGTACTTACTACTTTCTTGCTTTTGAAAGAGGATCTTACCTGCTTCCCCCTTGCACAAGCCTCACAAACTTTGTCTTCATTGAACTTAATGTTAGGCAGACCTATCACTAAGTCCTTGGAGACTAGTTTGTTGAGTTGACTCAGACTTCATGTCCAAGTCTCTTATGCCAAAGGAGGGGATCACTGTCCAGCACACTTAATCCTGTTAATTTGTTTTCTGAAAGTGTGGACAGATCTATGATGTATATATTGTTCACTCTTTTTCCCTGCAAAACAATCTTGTTAGTGATAAGATTTATTACAAAACATTTTGTAGAGGTGAATGCTACCAAATTACCTTTGTCACACAGTTGTGACACACTAATTACGCTATATTTCAAGCCATCTATCAGGTAGACATTCTCAATGGAACGTGTGTCATCCTTACCTACCTTAACAAACCCAATGATTTCACTTTTCTTTCCATTTCCAAAGGAGACATTTCCTCCTTTGAGGTCCTCAAGTGAAAGGAACTGGTCCTTGTTGCCAGTCATGTGTTTTGAGCAACCACTATCCATGTACCATATTTGGCTACTTACTTTCACTTGAACCTACAAAAGAAAATCAGGGGTTAGTCTTAGGAACCCAAACTAATTTGGGTCCCTTTCTATAAGCAAAAGGATGAATTAAATTCTTTTTAGCCCAATTTGGTAACCAATTCTTCCCTCGAACAAAACTTTTATTCTTTTAACTGGCCTGCTCTTTTGCATTGCATTCACTTTGGTAGTGACCAATCTTACCACAGTGGGTACAAATTTTGTTCTCAGGAAGGGTGAGGTACTTTCTTTTAGGATCCCATTTAGGCAGCTGACTCCCAAAGCCAAGTCCTCTCCTATTGCTACTATGATGTTCATGTAGCCATATCAAAGCATCGGAGGATCTGTTCCATTTACAAGTTATGTCTAGTTCATGCTTAAACTTACCAAGTTCCTCCTGCAACACTCTTATCTGTTTATCTTTCCTATACAACTCATCTTTTAGTTTACCTACATTTTCTTCTAAGGTGAGTTGAGAGTTTTCAGCTATCTTCTTACTGGTTCCTAGTTTCAATTTTAGATTTTCAGATTTTAACTCTAGGACATTTGTCTCAAATGGATGAACTTGGTTCTTCAGAGCAGTGTTTTCACTCACAGTCTCACTAACTCTGAGTTTCAGGTTTTGAAACTTTGCTTTTAAAATTACACACTCCTTAGACATATGTTCCTTTTCCTTATTAATTACTTCAGATTCATCAATAAAATCTAGCAATAATTCAGAGAGTTTTTTTTTTGGACAAGAAATTAATCTTGTCTTTGAGATGAAATATACTTACCTCAGATTCCTCATTTGATTCACCAATTTCCATAAGTGATTTTTCATCTGACTCCTTATATGAACTTTCTCCTCAAGCAGCGACCATAGCCTTTGTTTATATTTTGTTCTTCTTGGGATGAACTTGTTCCTTCTTCTGGTTCCTTCGTTCAGACCTTTTCTTTTTCCATTCAACTTCCCACTGAGGTCAGTTCTTGATGTGATGATCAGTCTTTCCACATTTGTAGCAACCCTCATTAGTCATTTTTTCGCTACCCTTGCCTTGTTGTAGTTTATATCTCTTGATGAGCCCTTTCCTCTCATAAGATATTTCTTGAAATCCTTGGTGATCATAGCCATTTAATATTCTTCCAGATATGCTGCTTCAATGCCAGACTCCTTTCCTTCTTGGGAGCATCCATCTTCATTGTCTGCCTTCTAAGTTCATAGGCAGTAAGATTTCCAATTAGCTCATCTAGTTTGAGAGTTGTAATGTTCTTGGATTCTTGAATTGCAGTGATCTTGCTCTCCCAAGAGACTGGAAAACCCCTTGTCAAAATCTTCTCAACCTTGTCTTCCTCAAGAAGAGTCGTTCCAAGAGATTTCAGTTCATTAGTCAGTGTAGTGAACCTAGTGTACATCTCTTGAATGGTCTCTCCTTCCTTCATAGAGAAATTCTCATATTGAGAATATAGTAGAGTACCTCTGGATCTCTTCACTTGAGCAGTTTCTTCATGAGCCACTTACAAAGTGTCCCAAATTTCCTTGGTAGTAGTAAAACTTTGAATTCTGCTGTACTAATCTGGACCAATTCCACACACAAGCCACTTCTTGGCCTTAGCATTTTTCTCCCACTTTCTCAAATCCTCAGTGCAGTCAGCTCTGGTCTTTGGCACATCTACTCCTTCAACATTCATCTTCATGGTGGCCAAAGAACCATCAGTAACAATATCCCATAGTTCGTAGTCTTCTCCAATTATGGTCTCTCATCCTGTTCTTCCACCATGAGTAGTACTGGCCATTGAAGAGTGGAGGCCTAGTAGTTGATTGTACTTCCCAGTTCCCAGGTGGTGCACTCATCTTGATCTTCTCCTAAGGTGTTATCCTCTTCAAGGATAACCCGCTCTGATACCAATTGAAGTTCTAAACGTCAATACCACACAAGAGGGGGGGGGGGTTGATTTGTGTGGTGTCCGATTTTCGCGTGCACTAGTTATAAAAGGAGCAGGTTCTTCTATGTGTTCTAACCTCTACTGTTTGCGGAATAATAAATATATAAAATAAAGAACACAGAGAATTTTACGTGGAAAACACCTGGCTCAAAAGGTGAAAAACCACGACCTACTTCTTAATAGGATTTTCCCAAACTCTTTACTAAATCAGTGAGCCAAACAACATTTACAAAAAATATTTTGTAAACCTAGGATTACTTATAATCCCTTTGTGACAAACTAGCCTCTAGCTATTTGCAACAAACTCCAAGTTAGCTACAACTTGAAACACACGGTACCTATTATAGAGGCTTCTAGATAAAGCTGAAAAGGTACAAGTTGAAATCACCTACTACAAGTAAACTAGACTAAAAGACAACATTTGGAACTGGTTCAAGTAGCTTCAGAGTCGCACACTTAAATCTCGCACGAACTGCTTGCAAAATTGCCTTGCTAATTTTGCTCTCAATTCTTGTTTAACTTCTGCTTTTGTGTGTGCCTGTAGTATAAGAACAATCTACAATATATAGAATTAGTAGACGAGAGATTTACTAGAGTTCTAATGCTACTCTTCCTTGGTGGAAGAGTTTTAGTTAATCTCAACTCCTCAAATCCTTCCTTATCTTTGATTATGTTCTTACTGAATAAGGAGTCCTTCTCCTTATCATTTTGCAATCTTTTTTATCAGGAGATATCTCTTATTTCCCATATTTCATTTATCTCCTGCATGTGCACCTCACGTGCCTTAACTCCGCATGTGTCTATGTCTCCAGTGATGGACCTGGTTCATCTTTGAGTTACTTTGTCAATCTTCAAAACCATTCAATTTCTTGGGCCAACAGCTGGTTGGTGCACCAGTTGCATATGACGTTGACATTTATCACATTTTTAACGAATACCTTTGCCTCATTTTCAATCCGGGACTAGTAGTAACCTGCCCTGATCAATTTTAGAACTAATGAGTTTGCACCAGAATGATTCCCGCAAAATCCTTCGTGGACTTCCTTCATCATGTAGTCCGCCTCCGAGGCCCCTAGACACCGGGACAATGGTCCTTGGAACGACCTCCTATATTATTCTACCATCTATAATATAGTAGCGAGTTGCTTTGGTTCCCAATGCTCGAGATGCCTTTGGTTCCCCAAGTAATTTACCATGCCGGATATACTCGATGAATTTGTTCCTCCAGTCCCAAATCAAGTTGGTCAAATTTACCTCGCAGTAGCCAACCACGTCCAACACTAAATGTAGAAGTTGAACGACCATACCAGAATCAGATCCTTTCATTTCTGTGGATGACCCCAAATTAGCCAATGCATCAACTACCACATTTTCTTTCCTTGGAATGTGGATGATTGTTCATTCCCTAAATCGTGCAAGCAACGCCTGAACCATGTTGAAATACTGTTGCATGCATTCTTCCTTTGTGTCGAAAATCCCATACACTTGTTTTACTACTACCTGGGAGTCACATTTCACTTTGATTACCTTGGAGCCTAGTCCCTGAGCTAGTTCTAGTCATGTAACCAAAGCCACTTACTCGGCTTCATTGTTAGTTAACAGGATAGTTTTAATGGCCCGCCTCAAAGTTTCCCCGAGGCCATTATTAGAACTAAACCAAAACCGGACCCTTTTACATTGGATGATCCATTCGTAAACAAGGTCCAAACTATCGATGCCACTTTCGACACCAACACTGCTTTCTTAGTAGCCAAAAGTATTAACCGATATTAAAATCGGCCACAAAATCAGTCAAAACTTACGACTTGATTACGGTATTGAGTTTGTACTCAATGTCAAATTTGCTAATTTCGACAGCCCATTTAGCCAAATGAACTAACAACTCAGGCTTGCGAAGGACATTTCTTAAGGGAAAAGTTGCCATAACGGCTATCGATGCCACTGAAAATAAGGTCAAAGATTTTGGGAGGAAACTACGAGAGCTAAGGCCAACATTTTGAGGTACGGATAACGAGTGCTCTGGACAATATTTTACTTATTTAATAAATAGGAAATGCATACCTTCTTCCTCTCGGATCAAAATGGAACTTACCGCTACTTCCGAGACCGCTAGATATATTAACAGTTTCTTGCCTTCCCTCGGTTTTGACAGTAACGGTAGGCTGGACATGTATCGTTTTAGGTCTTTCAATGCATGCTGGCATTCTGAAGTCCATTCAAAAACCGTTCTTCTTTTTTAGAAATGAAAAGAAGTGATGACACTTTTCTGAGGATCTTGAGATGAATTTGCTTAAAGCCGCCAACCTTCCAGTTAGCCTCTATTCTTCCTTTACACTTGTCAATTTGTCTGAAATGTCCTCGATATCTTTTATTTTGTCGGGATTTACCTCGATCCCTCTTTGCGAGACTAGGAACCCCAAAAACTTACTGGAACCAACGCCGAACGCGTATTTCTCTGGGTTGAGTTTCATGTTATGCTTCCTCAGAATGTTGAAAGTCTCTTAGAGGTGTTTTAAATGATCTCTTGCATTTAAAGACTTGAATAATATGTCATCAATATATACTTCAATTATTTTTCCTATATTATCCTCAAACACTTTATTAACAAGCCTATGATAAGTGGCTCCGGCATTCTTAAACCCAAAAGACATCACATAATGGCAATATGTGCCAAAGTTTGTTATGAAAGAAGTTTTTTTTATCCTTCAAAATAATCTTGATTTGATTATACCCGGAGTAAGAATCAAGGAAACTCATTAGCTCGTGCCTGGCCGTCGCATTAATCATTTGATCAAAGTTTGGCAGCTGGAATGAGTCTTTAGGGCACGCCTTATTTAAATCTTTATAGTCTATGTACATCCTAAATTTGTTATTCTTTTTGGGTACTACAACTGCGTTGGCGAAACATTCTAGTTACTTTACCTCTCGGATTGAACCGATACTGAGTAGTCGGGTTACCTCTTCTTTAACAAACTTGTTCCTGACCTCCGCTATCGACCGTTTCTTTTGCCTTACCGACGAGTTTTTTTTATCCAGATTTAGCTTGTGCACCACTACCTCTATTGATATACCTATCATATCTGAGTTCAACCACACAAAGTAGTCAACATTAGCATTAAGAAAATTTACAAATTCTAACATGAGATCGGGATTTAACCCTATTCCCAGATGAAACTTCCTTTCCAAAAACTCTTTGAACAAGGCCACTTGCTCAAGTTATTCTGCATTCACATCTGTCTCTTCTGGTACCTGAAAGTATCTCGGAACCTGATAGGATTCCGATGACTCCACGCTTTTATCGTCTTCATTCGGAAAGGGAGAAAGAATCAGTTCCTGTAATTGCTATTAGTTGGACTCTTTTCCCTTGCAGCTGGAAACAATCACAACATTCATTTCCTTCGCCGCTGGCTAGTCTCCTCTTATTTGCTTTATTGCCTCTGGCGTCAGAAATTTCAACACCTAGTGATATGTTGAGGCTACAACCTTCATCTCCTGTATCCACGACATTCTAAGGATTACATTATAACCCTTATTTCCATCCACCACTTCGAATAGAGTGGTCTTTGTTACTCATTCGGCATGTGTGGTCAGTAAAATCTCTCTTCGGGTTGTCACGCTTGTCAAGTTGAAGCCAGCTAAGAGTTTTGTCGCTGAAACGATGTTCCCAATTAACTTTACTTGCTCCATAACTCTCCATTGTATTATGTTGGTTGAACCTATGGGTCAACCAAAACACACTTAATTTTGAAATCTAATACATTGAGAGAGATTACCAAAGCGTCGTGGTGTGGAGAAGAAGTTCGTCAGTGTCCTCCTCTGTGAAGGTGATATCATCTTTTGCGATTTTTCGGAGTCTCTTGGTGTGAGTCGCCGATATCTTCATTTTCTTTGGATTTTGTTCTTGTCTAGGTCACTTAAATTCCATGAGATGGCCATTCTTCAACAATGTCGCCACCTCTTCGCGAAGATGTTAGCAGTCCTAGTTCTGTGGCCGTGAGTTCCATGTTATTCACACCAAAAGCTGGAATGCCTTTGGCTAGGATCTGAGCAAATGTCTGAAACCCTTTGTTGCTACGCCCATTGGTCCTCTTGAACGGTAGAAAATGACCTCTATAGGACCACCGATCCGCTTCAAAATCACTTTTAAACTTGTCCTGGATTTTGTGTCGACCCCGTCCCTTAGCGGATATTGAAGACCCAAGCTAATCATCTCCTATCCTTATTTTTGACTCACAACAATTATGGATATTTGCCCATGTGATTTCAGTTTTCGGGAGGCATCAGAACTCAGTAGATTTAGACCCTTTGTGAATGCCTCCAATGTTATCTCATCTGGAACCGCCAGTAGCAGTATCCTTTCTTTTTGGAATCGGGTCACAAATTCTCGAAGCATCTTAGATTTGCCCTGCGCAATTCTAAATATGTCTGGCTTTCTCGCCTGAACCTTCCTTTATCCAGTATGGGCCTTAATGAACGAGTCTGCAAGCATTTCAAAATAGTCAATTGAATGCTCGGGTAAAAGAGAGTATCATGTCAGGCCCCCTTTTGTGAAGTTTTCACCAAATTTCTTCAACAAGACCGACTCGATCTCATGTTGATCCAAATCATTTCCTTTCACAACCATGGTGTAGGTAGTGATGTTCTTCTGTGGATCCGAAATCCCATCATACTTCGGTATGTTCGGCATTTGGAATCCTTTTGGAATTAACTCTGGTGCTGCACTTGGCTTAAACGACAATTGCGTGTACTTTTTTGAATTCAGACCCTTTAACACTGGTGGTGCGCCCAGAATCTGATCAATTCGAGCGTGAAACTCCTTCACATTCTGATCCATTCGTTCGTTTCTTTCTCTCATGAATCTTATGAGCTCGATTTTGAATCTATCACTCCCGTTGTTGTTCCCATATCCGCTATTGGTCCCTCCGGCTTGATCGAAATTGTCTTTGCCCCTTGGGGAATTATTATCAGTTCTTTGAGTCGTTCGTCTTGTGAGAACATTGGGAAGGATTGGACCCCTTAAGTTCACGTTGTTGGAAGCACCTGTCTATGCTTGTTTTAACTCTGTCATCACCCGATACTGCCTTGAGAGATGATCCATGATTGTTTCAGTTGAAGGATTATTCCCCAAGTTTAGCTCCTATAGTGAAGGGTCAAGTTCAATTTGAACCAGTGCCCGGAGAAAAACCTTAAGAGGGAATAAATGAAGAACATTCCATATGCTTATGTTATTGGGAGCTTGATATATGCTCACTAGACTTGATATTACATTTGCTGTTGGAATATTTTGAAGATATCAGAGTAATCCTGGTATTGACCACTGGAGAGTTGCAAAGAAAGTCTTGAGATACCTTTAAGGGACAAAAGACTACATAATTATGCACAAACCATCAAATAATTTAGAAGTGATTGGCTACTCTAATTCAAACTTTACTGGCTATATTGATTCATGCAAATCAATATTATGATACATTTTTATGTTGGATGGTGGAGCTATATCTTGGAGGAGTTCCACTTTTTGAGGCTACCTCACATGGTGTATGATCGAAAAGTTTTATTTTTGGGTTTAGAATTGTTGACTCAATCTCTAGGCCATTGAGGATATATTGTGACAATTCATTTGCTGTCTTTATTTGCAAACTATAACAAAAGTGGGAGTTGAAGCAAGCATTTCGATATTAAGTATCTAGCCATAAGAGAATGTGTTTAAGACAAAAATGGTCATTGAACACGTTAGCAGTGGATTAATATTTGCTAAACTATATAAATTTTTTGTTGTTAGAGCGAATATTATTGAAACTCTATTCCGTATAATATTTTTCTTATTTGTTATCGTGTACATATTAAGTAATTTTGAGAAATGTTACTAAAGTGTGGGCCTAGGTAGCAAGAATCAAGAGCTCAAGGTTCAAGTTATTGATGTTCTTCAATAGTGATTGGCAGCTAAAGTGGGTAAGAAATACAAATTGGGACTAGATCAAGTAATAGTTTCCTTGAGTGTAATACAATATAATTAATTCTTTAAAAATTAATATTCAATAAACTGAACAGATTGAAAAAAATAAATTGAAATTGTTTCAAATACTGAACCTAGCTGGCCAATAAACAATTTTATTTTCAAGTAGTGGTTGTTGGTGTGAAAGTTGGATCACCTGTAGTTTTTTAAATTTTACCCTAAATTTCGATTTATCTTAAATTTTTCATTCATTTAACCTTTGGTAGATGAAAGCCAAAAAAATAAATAAGAAACGCCCAATGCTTTTGATTTTGTCTCATAGTTGGAGCCACATAAACAAATGAATATATTCAAATATATTCTTAAACTACAAATTGGTTTATATATATATATATATATATATATATATATATATAGACACTTTACACACTCTTGGTAATAATCTAGTGCATACTTATCAATAATAATAAAAAAATGATCAAATATACTTGTTTACCCGTAAAACGGTATAGTTAAATTTTTGACATAGTTTACGGACAAACGAATCGATTTGATCTAAAAAATAATAAAGAAATAGGACTGAAATTAAAAAAGATAACAAACGTGGTTTTGAACTCAGTATTTCCTAGGGCAGGAGTAAAAATAATGATAAAGCGATGAAAAAAATGTTAGATTGAGACAAAATAGTAAAATATAGCTTTTGTGTGCAGAATCTTTCATTTCCCCACAATGGTTGTTAATCTTACTATTTATAGTTCTACCTAGGAAAACAAGATCCTATGATCAAACTCCTCTTTAAATGAGAATAAAAGCGTCATTGATGAACATGTAACGGCATGCCTTGAATGCAAATATTCTCTGTAACGTCTGCTCATTTAACGCTAGCAAATATTCCCTCGTTGAATGTTGTCCGATAGCAAATCTCAGAATTTGTACTGCCGACTATGTTCCCTTCGGAATCCATCCGGTACTGGTCACACATATCGCATTTGGAACTAATTGTTTTCCGGCTTGTCCTTTGTATATCTTCGACTTCATGTGTCATATTATTATTCAACCACCTGTTATCAATCAATTTTACCTCATACAATACTCTTAATAATCGAAAAAAAATCTAAATATACACTTACATGGTGTCCCTAATATTTTCATAGTAAATATTACTTGTAGTGTACTTATCAGACAAATCACAAATGTCTGGTTATATTTGGACCTTTTACTCGTGAAAATTTCCCAAAGGCCAAATTGGTGCACGTGATTTTCTTCTTTTTTTTATCCTACCCTTTTCTGGAAAGTTACATCAACCGCAGCAATCTCCCTCTTTTACCATATCCGCCCCCAACACAAACAGTCCTCTCGCTCTCTCTCTCACACACACACTCACAGGGAATTCTAGGGTTTCGATCTCCTTTTCTTTTGCGACTACGAGTACTTCTGCTGCTTCATTAATGGAGTTTGGAGGTGATAGAAAAAGAGGAAGGCCACATGGTCCTATGAATGGCAATGGTACTTTTAAGAAATCTAAGCAAGGTACTTGATTTCATTCTTTTTCTTGCTAAATACCTTTTGCATTTCATCCTCTTTTTTCTAATCTTTCTTTACTTGCATATTGTTGGCTTCGTTACTTGTTATCTATGCGTGCTTTCAAATCTAGGGTTTTGCTAATTTTACTTCTCCTTTTTTTTTTTTTTTTTTTTGAAATTTAATTCTATATAGTATCAATTTTTGTTGACATTGTATCCTTTTCTCGTTGTCTATATTTGCGTTTTTTTTTCTTTCTGAAACGCATAATGGTGTGGATTAATCGGGTTGTTCTCTACTCATGTATTTTATCGGTCGTGGTGATTGAAAGTTTCTAACTAGTGGTCGCAAAGACCAGTTACATGGAAGTGTTAAGTTTGAATAGTTAAATGCATTAAGTTTTTGAAAGTTTTTTAAATGTCAGAACTTTTTAGCGATGAAAGAGTGTCTTATAAATTATGATAGTTAAAAACATTTACAGTCACCCATAGTACCATAGTGAGGCTTAGTGGTCAGGGAAGTGAGTGCAAATTCCAACGGAGATAAAAAATACTAGGTGATTTCTGGTGGGAGGTAGCAAGTATATGGTGGAATAGTCAAGACACATGCTGGCCCGAACACCACAATTATTAGAAAAAAGAAAAAGAAAAATTGTTTACAGTAGAGGGAACAATTGGTAGAAAAGGGTCAGGTAAAACATTCTCCAAAAAAAAAAAACAGGGTCTGTTATATAGCATGTACATTGTATTTGACTTTGAATTTTCTTGTGGCCAAGTTTGTCCTGGTAAATTGCCGTGAACTATATAGTCTATGTTCACCTCTAAAAGAATTAGATTTTGAAGAGTTCTAGTGTAAGTTGTTATGTTCTTAAAATAAGAACTTACCAAAAAAAGTGTGAAATTCTTGTTTCTGGAGAAAGATAAAAATCTGGTTATACTTTAAAGGTTTACGGGACAAACTTAAGGATTCAGTTTAATTTGTAATGGATTTCTTTATTTTTCATGAACTCCATGCTTTTATATTGATCAGAAAAAGTTGATGCTGATAATGTAAATGAGTGATAACAGATGTCTTTCAAATAGATGGTTAATACCACAATTTAACTGGAAAACAATTGATTAATGTTATGCAACAGAACTGGAGTCATTTCCAACTGGTATAGGAAGCAAATTGAAGCCGTGCACAAAGTTTTTCAGGTTCTAATCTTAACTCATCTAAGATAAGCACTTTAAGTTTAGTTTATTATATCTCTAAGTTCTTAAATTCTAATCAAGCGTATTTATATAGTTATTCCAATTATTCAAATCCTTTTCGGACTAATGGATTGGTCATCCAAGGCTGTGTTACAGGGATAATAGTTGTTAAGTTGAAAACAGCTGTTGAAAGGAAATGCGATGATTTTGATATAACGTTGAACTAACAACTTGCTCAGAGTTTGTAATCAAAAAGCTGATCAGCGGGAGAAAACTTCCACTGCCTTTAAATAAGCCGTTATAACGACTCTGCTACACTCAAATCATTTTGGCAAGTTAATGCATTGCAAATTAGCTATATAACTTTGTGAGAAACTTTGGTGAGTCACATCTGGTGATAATAGTATGATGATGCGGCAGATAGATGAATTGGTCTTTCATATGCCGATTATTAGGGTGTTCTCTCCTCCTAAGTGACTTTTCTTGGCATTGAACAATTCTGTAGTTTGCAATCAAATTGATGTGTTGGTACTTCAAGGGTGTTTGGGTGGGCTGGGAGTGTTATATTGGTAAAGTTTCTAGAATAGCTAAGCTTCTTGATGTGAGAAGTCTTGATGCCTTCTAAGTTATAGTTTGCCTAATCTCTTTTCAAGCAATCTAGGCTGTATTTTTGGCTTCTCCTATTCTCTAATGTGTGACATGAACCTACTCTTTCTGCATAAAATAGGCTTTTGGGTGGTTGTGATGATCTAGCTCTTATGTGGGAAGATTTTGCATTGGTCTCATTGATGAATCAGGCAAACGTTGTTGCATGAGGTGATTTTAGAAAGTCAATTTGTACTTTTAAGGATCAATGCATGAAGGCTAAAAATAAAAAGAAGGGGAAAGCACAGTGTCGGGAAAGTTATTGAATTTGCACAACACAATGCCATTTATACACACATGTCCTCTGGTATACAAGTATAACATACATCATACATGAACAAGTAAAATAGGGAAATCGAATATGGACCTTACTACATGTGATTTTACTCGGTGGGAACATAACCTGTCGGACACAACACTTATGTTTTGTGATCGTTCAAGTAAATTACGAGCCACTTTTTACTGCATCTCAAGAATCACTTATCTTGTGAAGCAAATTTGTTTAAGCACATTTATATATATAAAAGATTGTGTTTAAAGACTCCATGCATCACCAAATCTAAGAGATAGAGTGTTTACTTCATCCTGTAGAATGTGAATATTTGATGTATGTTTCATGTTTGGTTAAAAGCGTCTCAAGCATGTCCAAGATGATAAAACCTTGAACCTTCTCAAGAGAGTTCATGCGTCTCAGGTGACTTCTGCTAGCCTTCCCACTCCATTATGCTAATTTGTTCGTTCTAAACCTTCTTGTCTTGGCCTACTAGGTCTCAATTGCTTAAGGGATCCCAGTTCTTGGAATGTTTCTGGCTAACTAGTTAAGAGAACTATTTCTTCAAAGAGTTTTATGAATGGATTGCGTAACCTCAAAGGAAAAACATTTTCTTTGGTTTCACTGTAACTTGTATAAGATTTATTTGACACCAAGATATACCATCCAAAGTAATGTGATCCCTACTGTTGGTTGGAAATAAATAAATTCATTGGTTAACTTATTTTTTTGAATGTACCTATTTCTGTCTAGAAGATGAGGCGTGATATATCTCTGCTGGTAGTATTAGGCACCATTCAGTTTTTTGGCCTTGTGTGTAAATTTACTCAAGGACATTATTTTTTAATGATCAGTTAATTTTTGAGATGGAGAGGAACTCCAAATGCTGAGATCATTACATACATATTAACACCAAGTTCGAGAATTACGTCATATAAGATACCGAAGCCCCAAAGGCTTGGTTCAAATGGCAAAGGTTGAGGGATTTGTGAATTAGGTCACATGTTCGATCCCTGCGTCATGCGAACTAAGCCTGGTTTTTTAGTGGAGAAGAGTAGAGGGGTGAGCACATTATCCCCTAGTTTTGAAGGCTGCGGTTGGCCTAAGACGAATCACGGATTTCTCGGTCATAAAAAAAAGTAAAAGATAAAAGGTAGCCGAAGTACAAAGACTGGAGCATATGTTCAGTGCTCCTTGATGATTCAAGTTACTAGAAAAAATCATGTGGACCGAAGAAAAGTTTGAAGAAAGGATTAAAGGATGCTCTGTGTTTTTTGAGCTCTATGGTTTATGTTAAGAGGTATTAAGTTAATTGTGCAGGATGAATGTGATTTCAGATGTATTTATAGGGTTAAGCCATGTAATGAGATTATGAGGTTAAAATAGTTATCATAGATTTTATTGGTCAAAGGTGTATTTTTGGTTAGAGGCTGTGGTCATGTTGGATCACAAATAGCTTTTTAAAATGATAGCATGAACTGAAATTTTCCTAAATTTGTAATGTTTTAGAAAAGTGCCATTGTTATAATCTTGCTGGTATACATAATAATGCCTAATTCAAGAATTACGTCCTATATTTTTTTTAACGAACTACAGGATTTGGGCGTTTGACGCATACGTTCAGTGTTATCTTGATGAGTCAAGTTACTAGAAGAAATCATGTGGACTGGAGAAAATTTTAAGATTAGGATAGGATGCTGCTCTGTTTATATTAAGAGGCATTAAAGTTAATTGTGCAAGAGGTTGTGAGGTCAGAGTCGTCAGACATATCTATATGGTTAAGCCATGTAATGATATTATGAGGTTAAAATAGTTATCAAAGATTTTATTGGTCAAATGTCTATTTTTGGTTGGAGGCTGTATTCATGTTGGATTATAGATTCCCTTTTTGTTAATGGTAGCATGCACTATATCATTAGAAGAGCGTCATTGATATAATCTTGCTGATAATTCACCTTACATATCAAAAAGGTTATTGTTTGCTGATAATTCTTTTTTGTTCTCTCTTCTTTACCAAAACAAATTGTTGGTGCTTTAACAATAGTACTTATGAAATCTCTCTCTGCATGTTTGGATGTAACACCATTGGTCAGAAAAGCAGTTTTAGTTGAAGTTGTCGCTGGTGAAAAACAGCTTTCATTTTGCTTAGTTGTCATAGCCTGTTTTGCTGTAGAGTCAACCAACCATTCTACGTAGAGTCTTCCAAAATCTCAAATATTAGTCTGATTTGATTCTAGGGTCTTTTACCTATGTGGCTGTTTCTCTGTAGGAAAAAGGGGTTATGATTGCCTTCATTTAGACTTAAGAGATAGAACAGAGCCCTAAACTTCTGGTTGTCATTGTACTAGTAAGTCATAATGCAGAGGTCTGGGATCCATTTTATGTTTAAATCAGGGAAGACTGGTTGTTACACATGATGGCTCTGAAGATTGAAGAATATAACACACAGACATATAACTAGGTGTAATTTTATGAAGTTATACATAATTGGTTATATTGCATATACGCCATGATTGCAAGTTTGCTGCAGTTTTATGAGCTTAAAGCCTTTGTTTGAAGGCGCAAGAAATCTGACAAGATGCTTAGGGTGGAAAGTTTAAGTAGGACACTAGCTGCTATCTTGAAAACAGAACATTGATTGATAGTTTGAGATTCTGCTTTTGCTATGGAGCTGGTTAAAACATAGATGAAAGTGGATGTAATAGTTGGATTTACTTGTATGATTAGAGGGTGGTCTAAAAGAGCTTCAGAAGTGTCCGTACTTTATCAGTGACTACATTGAGACAGAAGTAATAAGCTCTGGCTTTTTCTGTCTACAGGCACCAAACAGTGAGAAGAATTTACTGGTGCCTTGTTTTGGGCCTATTGAAGAGTACATGTTTGACGTGAACCAGGTACCACGTTTCAATATATTTGTTCTGTGGCTGTTTTGGTGAATTGTGCTATGTGCCGAGAAATTCCCTTCAGTCATTTGATAAGAAAGATCCCAGATGCATTTTTTTAAAGGAGAATAATACCAAATTCTTCTGGTTAGATGATTGTTATTCTCATTCAGTAAATTGTGAGGGGGTAGGAAATTCAAACTTGAAGTTGTCCGTATAGGTAAAGTGCATGGTTGGTATCTTCCATCAAAAGATAGAAAGGACATCATTTTTTTTCTAGTTGGCTGATTGTTATATGATGTTTGGTTGCTTTATGGCAATACACTTTGTATCTTTGTATTTGTTGAACTGTTAGGAATAGAAAAATCGGTAGGTGGAGTTTTGAATCTTGCCATTAAGCATGTTTTCTCTGATTCTGTTTTAACTGAAAATTGACTATCTTGGAGATACTCTGACAGTTGCGGAGAGTCAATTGTAGTATTCTGAAAATGAATGTGTGATTGTTATGACATTTCTCTCTGTAGATGCTACATATGATCACACCTTAATTGGTCTTTAAATTACTTCACTTATGTGGCAATGCTTAAACGTAGTGAAATGCCATTTTAGATCTTCACGTCCTCTTTTATCCCCTTTTTGGTGCATTGCAATGCCATGATTGATATCTGGAAAACCTTTTCTTTTGAGTCTTACTATTCAGGTATATTTGCTGTTTGAAGAATTTTCCTTGCAACTAAAGTTTGTACAGACTTTTCCACCTTAATTTTCTTTCCACTTAGTTATTTAGACCAAAAGTCGAATAGAAAGAAGCTGCCTGGTGTATTGTAAGCTAACATAAAATTTTCAGTTGACTTCAGATCCTTTTTTTTGCGGAGCTGGGGGGTTGGTGGTGGGGTCGGGGGTTGGTGAAGTAGGACCATTCAACCGAAAGGCAGTGATTAAGAAATATCTAGTGTGCTCTGAAGAGATTAAATTAAATTTCGAGTACCAAACGAGCCCTAATTTCATTGTATCAGAGATTTATACATCGTCTTTCCCAAGTGGAAAGTTTTTATTTAGTTGGACGAATAATCAGTATGATCAGTGAGATGTGGATTTGTGGAGAAAAGTGCAACATTTAGGGTAAGATTTTCCGGGAAATTTGTAAACCAGCTTATGGTTACAAAAGTGGTATACATCTGCTTTGCTATTTTACTCCATTCTGAAATTGTGGTCATGATGGCTCAACGCACTGGAGATTACATTTCTCTTGCTATACTTACAGGCTATCATAATAGTTTATAAAATCCGATAGTTATTTCACGTAGTAATACATTTACTGGAGACTTGGAATGAGAATGCATTCATAGATACTATGTGAAGATGCGGCATTTATGTGATATTGGTGGAAAAAGACCATTTACATGATGATTGGCATTTTGCTGTACTGGTGTCAATCAATCACTTTAACTTTTGGTTCATGGATAGAGATTTGTCTCAAGGAACAAATTTTGGATTTCGGCTCTTAAGTCTCTATTTCCTTTGAGGTGATATGGGCAGAGGATCTTCAAGGAGATGAGATGTCAATGAGAAAACCTGAATGCTTCTTGTTGCGAAGTGTTTTCTTTTCTTATGCAGGGGACACATGAGCCATTTAATTTATACCAAGATGATTTACGTTCTGATTTTTTGGCTGCCATTGGATGTTGATCATTATATGAAGATGATTAGTTTCTAATTTTAGTTGCCATTTTATGTTGATGGTCTTTTAACTGTAAAGTCTCTGGTGGGAGGTTCTGAATTGGTTTGGAATACAGTGGTTATGGTGAGTTCAGTAAAAGGGGCATTGCATAGCTGGAATTTCAAAAGGAGTTTGTTGTGTAGAGGGAAAGGAATAGGACAACGTTTGAAGGGTTCGAGAGTTATTTTGTACATGTTGAGGGGTAGCCTCTTGTCTCTAGTTTCTTTTTGGTGCACCCATGAGGTCCTTGTTCGTATAGACGAGTGGGTGACGTTTGTAGAGAACCATATTTTGGTGTAGGTTTCTCTACTTTTTGGTATACTTCTTGTATACGGGGTTTCGCCGAGGACTGGACATTAATAAAATTCTTTACCTTATCATTTATTTATTTATTTATTTTGTTTGTAAAGTCTGTTTTTACATTTACGAAAAGAAAATCCTTATCCATTTGAGAGAAGTTTCCAAAGGAAACAAAAACTCTTTGTCCCCACCTTTTTTCTTTGGGTTATGGTGATTTATATTAGGTTTAGCCTAGCTTTTCGAGCATTTAGATATGAGAATTGTCCTTTCTTCATCCTATAAGCTGTAAAATAATTTTGATGAAATAAGATACTTCATTGCAGGCATCATGAAGATGCAAAGCTACAAAAAAGATTAGAGTTAGCTCCATTACGATCAAAAACTTAATCTGCTCAGGGAGCTAACCACAAAATCAAATGTAAACACATAACTGGGCTAAGCTAAAGTAAGCGAGCTAATGAAGTCTAGGAGGGGAACTACCTTATGTACAGGGGTTAGAGAGGTGCTCAGGGCATTTGGCTTTGAGAGTATGGATAGGAGTTGAAATGCCATCAAACCATCTGCGATTTCCTTCTTGCCAAAGCCACCAAAAAATGCGTGTTGGGGTCATCTTCCGGATTTTCTTGATGGCCCTATCAACTTTCCAACTGTTCCGACCTTCCACTGCCTCCCTGATGCCCCAGGCTTTGAGAGTATGGATAGGAGTTGAAATGCCATCAAACCATCTGCGATTTCCTTCTTGCCAAAGCCACCAAAAAATGCGTGTTGGGATCATCTTCCGGATTTTCTTGATGGCCCTATCAACTTTCCAACTGTTCCGACCTTCCACTGCCTCCCTGATGCCCCAAGCTGTAAAATATTATTAATAGGCTAAAGTTTGACCGGTCCTTAAATGATGTCATGAGAAAGTAATTAACGATATTTTGAGATATCATCTTTTTGGTGATATTGCTAGGCAAATTGCTAGAAGATTTGTGCTCAGTTAGTTTTAGTATTTTGTATTTGTCAAAATCTTGTGCAGAAGTTAATATGCAATGTGTGGATTTCAAGAAATATGTGTGCATGTTACTTTCCTTGTCTAGTAAAAAGACCTGCTTGATCACTTTTTGATTCATGTGAGATTACCCTGTTTTTGACTCCTATCAACTTTCTTTCCTGTTGCTAAGCAGGCATTGGGCAATTTCAAAATTGACATGCAAAAGAGCTCTAGGGACTCGTAATTTTGAGTAGTAATGTGCGGTTAAAATCGTGACGAGTCCTGCAATGTGTTGTTCTCTGTGTTTCTTAATGTATCAGAGTTTGAATTTTAGAGATTTTAGCTGTAGATATCATGTTCTTTTATGATAACACAGAGGTTTTGTAGAGTATTTTTGCTTGACAAACGCCGTAATCAAGAAATTTAAAAATCGAGCCATATTTAAGATATGTGAAGAAACTGGGAGCTGCTGTATGACTTAGCTTTCGCTGTTATTGATCTTCTTGCTGATAAGCTCGACTCTTAATGGTTCATGATGGCAACTTTGTTTTTCCAACTTTATAGTTGAATTAATGTATTAATTTGATCTTCTGCAGTCCTTCGGGATGCCCATTTGGGGAAGGATGCCACTTCTTGCATTATGTGCCTGGAGGCATTAAAGCTGTAACTCAAATGCTTGGCAGCAACCCAGCTCTTCCAGCAGCTTCCAGAAATTCAATAGCTCCACCGTCTTTCCCTGATGGTTCATCTCCTCCAGCTGTTAAAACTCGTCTCTGCAACAAATTCAACACCGCTGAAGGTTGCAAATTTGGTGACAAATGTAATTTTGCCCATGGTGAGTGGGAGCTCGGCAAGCCAATGGCTCCATTGCATGAGGAGTCCCATGGTAGGTTCCAGACGCATGGTAGGTATGGTAGTCGACCAGAGACAACTCCTGCAGGCCTTGGAGCAGCTGCCAGCTTTGGGTCCTCTGCGACTGCTAAGATCAGTGTAGATGCCTCTCTTGCCGGACCTATTATTGGAAAAGGTGGTGTCAACTCGAAGCAAATAAGCCGTGTGACTGGAGCCAAATTTTCCATTAGGGATCATGAGTCGGATCCTAACTTGAGGAATATAGAACTTGAAGGTACAATTGATCAGATTGGACAAGCCAGTCAAATGGTTCGTGAGCTTATTCAGAGCGTTACAGCCAAATCTGCGGCACCCCTGATGAAGAATCTCAGCTCCACTGCAACAAGCAACTTTAAAACAAAAATTTGTGAGAACTTTGCTAAAGGGTCGTGCACTTTTGGAGAAAGGTGCCACTTTGCACATGGAGCAGAAGAATTGCGTAGATCAGGTCCATGAACTTTGCAGTATTTACTATTAGGGGGTATTATCTTTTTGGCTGTTAATCTGTTTTTATCTGAGTTTGTGAAAATACTAGATAGGTGTTTTTGCCGTCTCTTGGTTTTTGAGGCTTGTAGTTAGATCTTTAATGTGCCTGCTTTCTCATGACTTCGTTGCTTTTATCTTGTTTGCTGTTCTTTTAATCATAACCTAGTTACTGTTATTGATATGGAATTGTAGTATGTTTTGCTTGAACTTTGCGAGTGTGGAACAATGTGTGCTTTGTGTATGTGTCTTTTGCGTACGTTAACCCAGAGGGACAGACTGCTGGAAAATTGTGTCAAACCACTTGGTCAAGAGGGAAAAGCATGGATTTTAAGAGATGAGAAAGGGAGTTTGAGTATAAGTTTTGTGTTTAAATTAACGGTTCAGAAATTCAGGAGACCTAATCCTGAATTTCCAATTAGCAGCTCAAATATTTGGGATTCTAAGTTGCGAATTCCAAATTAGCAATTCAAAAATTCAAGATACTTATAGCCTGTTTGGCCAACTTGGAGAAATCAGTTTATTTTGAAAAGTGCTTTTGAAAAAAATACTGTTGGATAAAAGCAGATTGGCTAATCACTCTTGAAAAACACTTTTGAGTAATATTTTGTGTTTGGCTAAGCTTTTCAAAAAGTGCTTTTAATTATTAAGTTACGAATAAGGACATGAATAGATTTATTTAATAGTTAGTATTGTAAGTAAATAAATAATCTTATAAAATTTGCTATTACAGATATTAATTAAATCTTTTCATTTTATTTAATTAAAATATATTAAAAATCATTCAACAAATATAAAAGTATTCACCCCTTAAGTCATTATATATTAGAAAGCTTCCTAAAAATAATAAGAAATATTTATACATTAATATCCTAAGTATTACATTTAACGGTTATTTTAGTATATACTATATTTTGTTAAGGGCATATTTGGTAAGAAAAAAATTCAAAAGTGCTTCTGTTTTTGGGAAGAACATTATTTTTTTCTATTTCTCAGAAACCGCTTCTGCTTCTTCCAAAAGCAGTTTCCCCCCCCCCCCCCCCCCCCNAAATATACTTTCGACCTCTTGAGAAGCTTGGCCAAACATGTTATTAATCTTGAAGTTTGGGAGACTTGCTTACTCTTTAAATACATTGAAAATTGTGAGTATATTTTAAACATGCTTAAAAGTGGCTAATGGTAGTATTACATTTAATAGTACTCTTTATTGAAAGAAAATTGGAAAACATAATAAAAATCTTTCATAATATGCATTTAAAAGCATTTATTTATTTAAATAATGCTTGTATGAAACTGAGTTTACGTATCATGTTTCTGTAATTGACACTAAAATATACTTTTTTGGATAATTGGTCAACTAGAACTGTTTCTAAAACTGATAAAGAAACACTTCCCAAATGATTCAGTCAAAAACTAATTATTACGTACCTATCTAAAATACTTCTCTAAAAATGTCATTTTACAAAAATGTTTTCTTAAAATAAAACGATTTTAAAAGTTTGACTAAATGGGCAATAAGAGCCAATCTTAGATTAAATGTTTTCATAAATGTTTTCCCAAATGACCAACTGTTTTCAATAGACCCTCGACTCAGGATGGGTAGGAGGAAGAAGAGGAAAGCAAGGAAGGAAGAAAGAAAGAAAGAAGAGAAAAGAAAAAGGAAGAGATAAATGATAAGTAGTACCAAATAATATCAACAGGGAATGCAAGACCTGAGGCGAACAAAACCACGTAACATAATAAAAATCTAAGAATATGGAGGGACATGCATGCTACTAAGACTATCGGCGAACAAATAAAAACTACCCACTAACCTTCTATCTTAATCCTCGACCTCCACACCCTCCTATCAAGGGTCATGTCCTTAGAGAGATGAAGCAGCGACATGTCCTGTCTAATTACCTCTCCCTAATACTTCTTAGGCCTACCTCGACCTCTTCTCAAACTCTCCATGGCCAACTTTTCACACCTCCTATTAAGCCAATATTCTTTTTATATCATGAAAAGAAAATACTTATTTGTTGAAGTAAATAAAAAAAGTACTCTATTTATAACATGAAAAGAAAGTACTATCAATACAACAACAACAACCACCCCGTATAATTCTACAAGTGGGGTCTGAGGATGATAGGGTGTATGCAACCTTACCCCTACCTTAGAAGGGATAGATAGACTGTTTCCGATAGACCCTGACTAAGAAATGTGAAAGAAACCCTGATAGTAAGTAATAGCAAGGCAAATAATTAAAAAACTAAATCAAAGATAGCAACAAAGAATATGAAATAGGTGTCGAGGATGGGTGGGGTGGTGTTAGGGCGAGTTGGGTTAGGTGAGAGTGTGGGGGTGGGTTGAAGGTGATAGGGAAAATTGAAAAAGAGTTTTAAAAAATATTTTCTCGGATAGTATGAGGTGGTAACGTTCAAACCTCACAAAAAAAAGTATTGTTACTTGTTAATTGCTACCTGTGACATGATAGTATCTATTGAAGGTTAAGTGTGATGCGACAAATAACAGAAGCACAAAAAATAAAATAACTCGGGGATCAAAATTACCTACTGGTAAATAATTTCACTAATATAATGGAACAAATGTACCAAATTTCAAATCCTAATTGTGGATTCAGAGTTTATTTGGTTGGAATTTGATAATTAACAGAGTAAAACCTTAAGAAAGAAATGAGATTGAAAGAAAGGTGGATTTTCCGGCCACGCTCTTAAAGTCAGTTTCAGAACAAAATTAGACGCAAACTCTGTACTTTCCCCTTGTTTTATATTTGTCATTTTGTTTCAATGCACACTTTCTATATTTAAAAATAATTTTATTTTAAAGTTCTTGTTTTACGAGATGATATAGGGCCAAAAAAATGCATATGAATTATTGTTTGGTTTCCAAATGCACACGCAAGTATACGTGGTCGATAAGTAATATAGGATGGTAAGTCCAGATATTGTACATTAATAATTAACTATCAACTAAACTAAATCCAAATAATTAATCTATTCAAACAAATCTTAACGTATAAGTATTTAACGAAAATTAATCTAAAGTAACATATTAAGAGATTAAAGAAAACAAGTTGGCGAAATTTAAAAGACGAATTCAAGAAGAGCTGGTATTCTAGAGCTATGGGTTAGCTAACAATCCCGTTGAGTCTTTCACTTAAATTGTCTAATTAATTTATCAGGTTTATTGGTTGACATGGTTAATATTACTCGTAGCCTTCTCCCGAAGTACTATTCGTCTATTCAAGTTAACCTAATACCTATATTCCTATGGAATTAGGATTAACAAGAACGCATTAATAATTCCTGTATAGTAACCAAGCAAGACGATTGGGTATATTCTTATCCTAACCGCAAATTCGCTCCCCCTAAGAGTTAAGATCTTACTCTACTCAATCTTATTTGCAATCTACAATTCTCTCTCCCGAGTTCAATCCTAGATTCGTAGATAGTATTCAATTGGTGATCAAACAATCAAATAATTAGGCGCAAGATTGAATAAATAAACCAATGTGATAAAATAATAAGAGCAATTCAAGCTTCAAACTACAACGTTCATGTAGCACCCAAAACTCTAGAAATAATAAATTATGAGATTAAAGGAAAAAGAGAAGAAAAACTAGTTGAAAGTCTCCTCCAAGCGTGGTGTGTGTTATTCCACGTGAATTCTCCTTCAAAGTATATTGAATATCCTTCAAATTAGGTTTAGAACTCCTTTTATACGAGTTGGGGTCGTGTAGGACCGAAATAATCTTATCCCAAATGAATTAAAAAAACCGCGCAATACAACATCCAGGCCAGCGCCCGGCGCCGGAGACAGTAGCCTTTTCACGTTGAAATTCTTCAGTGCTTTCCTTTCATCACTTGCATTTAAATGCAATTCAATTGTGTATCCTTTTTGTTGTTGTCTCCACTTGGGGGTTGGGGGGGGGGGGGCGAAACCCAAAGGGTGTACCTCTTCTTTTATTATTTTAATTTTCTTTCTTTTTTCGGCGTTTTATTTGATTTTCCTCCAAATCTCTTCATCTTCACACCGCTTCATTCCTACACAATTAAAATATAATATTAAGCACATATTAATATAGTTAATACTCAAAATATGATTAAAACTACTAGAATGTGAGGCAACAATGGTTAATTATATGTCTTTTTGGCCGAACATTAACACCCCACACTTAAACTCTTGCTCGTCCTCGAGTAGGCCTTAAAATCACTATTAATAAATCAAGCCTAGAAACACCACCACTTCAGTTGGTATTAACAATTAGGCCCTATAGCAACTCAAATAATCAGATATACACTTCCTTATCATCGTGCAAGATATAATCACAAACAAACAACAAACATCTAACCTCCTAACCTTAGAGACGGACTTTAACTTACCAAATTTAAGCTCGCTCACCTACTCTGTCAAAGAAGCTAATAACATCACCTATCTATCAAGAAACAAAGTGCCCTCACAAGAATAAATAGTCCATTCACTCAAATCAAATAATGAATATAATTAAAGGGCCTAGCATCAAAAAAACAACTCTCGCACTCACAAGCGAATTCACATGTATGCACAAAGAACCATATGCTTGTCCATTATGTATATCTCTACTAATTAAGCATGCTCGAATAGAATCAAATAGGACTTTAATGGGTTGTAATGTTAGCTAAGGGACGAGTAGGCGAACTATATAATATTGACTTACACTTCCCTAAACACTTTGCACTTTAGACTTCATCACCCATTATTTTCATCTCTTAATTTTTATTTTTCAGCCCTCTCTTCATCAATTGTTTCACAAGTATTTCCCTCGTATCAAGACTGTTTCATTTTTTTTCAAAGCAAATTTTTTTTTTTTTTTTTTTTTTTTATCATATCACATTCCTTTCAAGCGGGTCTTTTCATCACTTTTCAGCTATCATTGGTCACCATTTTCCACTTGATCATTCATTTCTTCAAATTTATCAATTAATATCACAATCTAAGCAATAGTGCTCAAGGAAGCAAGGTGAAAAAATTAGGGATTCAACAAAAGGATCAAGGCAAAAATACGGCTTCCAAACAAAAGGCTACAGGCTCAACGGGCTAACTGGTGGTACAATATCTGAAAAGGCTAAAATTCACAAGGCATATCAAAGAAAGCCTATTATCATCTTCTAAACACAACAACACTTTTATTTCGCTTCAATAACATTCAGGGCAAGTTCTAGACTAAGATACAAAACATGAAATATATGAAAGAAATCCTCACTGCACATGACACAAGTATCAATAAAGATGGATCAATTCTACTCTAAGACAGACAAGATCATAGCGAACGAGAAAATAAGAATAAGCTATATATAAAGTCACAACCCTGAGCTTAGGTGTCAGAAAGTCTGCTATTTTATTCATTACTCAAGCACTCAGAGGAAAGTACTGCTCAAGTTTAGGCCTAAACATGCTATTATTGAACAAGTCACAAAAGTTTTTCTTCTCCTAAAAAAAAATATAATCCTAAAAATAAAAAAGTTTACCCGGTTCAAGTTACATCCCTTGGAAAAGAACCGATGCAAAAAGAAAAACCAAGGGGGATTATTACCTAACTAAAACTAACTAGAAACAAAAATAAAATATTTTTAAATTTTTTTTATTGACCTTAATCCCTCAAAAAAGCTGTCCAATAGATCCATCGTCGGTAAAAGTCCAAATTCTTTTTCTTTTTTTTTTTTTCTTTTTTTTTTCACACAAAAACTACTACATTAAGAAAAAGTATTATAACTAAGCTAAGATAGCACAGAAAATCACCCAGATAATTTTCTCACCCCACACTTAAAATTTTGCAATGTCCTCAATGCAAACTATAAATAACAAGAGGGTAAAAGAGACTCCCTAGTAGACCAAAGACCGAAGAATTAGCAGGTCATGGAATATTCAGACTTCTCACAGGTATGATTCTTTGTGCGGGTACCTCACACTTAGTTTCAACCACATGCTCGCTTTTGCACATGCCTATTGGATTTGACTCCATGCTCGTACTCCTAAAAAATACAAAAATAACACTACAAAAAAATAATGACACAATAAAAAAAAGAAAAAGAAAAAATAGAATTGGGTTGCCTCCCAACAATCGCCTGATTTAACGTCGCGACACGACGCCATTACTTTCACAACTTTTTCTTCCACTTTGAGGATATGAATGGTGTACCCAATTTTGCATCAATTTTTCTATCACGTTTCTGGGGGTGGTGTAAAAATAAAGGAACCAAGCAAAAGGTATCGCATCTTGCACTTCTTGGCCTTTAAGTGAGGGATGTCATTTTGTCTCCTTGGTATGGCAAATTTCAGGATATAAGCACTTTGTTCCTCATCTATTGACTCCTTCATATGCTCGACTGGATCAATTCCCATGTCACCAACCAAACACAATATTGAAAAGTGTTTAGAATGAGATTCAATACGCTCCAGCTCCAGAATTGCATTATTTTTGACATCCTCTATTTTGCACTATTCATCAACCTTGATATCATTAACAATATTTTGGTCAAATAGTTGAAATTCCTCTTTATGCTTCATAAGTTGGCCAGTATCTACGACAATTGGTTGTAGGGTATCAGACTCCTCAACTTTTTTATTCAATTGAGCCTGCAGGTCATGGATATTTGAGCCAAATTGATCTATCTCTTGCCTGAGCTCAGTTCTTCCTTCTATAAGTTGTTCTGTCATATTTGAAAGACCGTCACGAAGAGACTCATGAAATTTGATTAGTTGTTCCTCTAGCCAAGATTGACTCACTATATCTACTTCTTCTAAATTATCTTCTGGTAGGAACTCTCTCTCTTCAGCCACTTCCTCTGCCTCGGCTTTCATTCTCATGAGTGTTGCACTAATCCTTTGCATAGCCTTTTGATTTTTATCTTGTTGCTCGGCTATTTCCCTCATCATCATGTTCTGTTGCTCGGCTGCTTGTCTCATCAAATACATTATACGAGCCATGCTTTCCATATCCTCCACTTCCTTGCTCCTATCAAACTCATAAACATTATTAGAAAAATCACAATAAGAGCTCTGAGAAGAATAATAAAAATTAGGACAACCATCCCAATGGCCACCTTGACCACCACACATATTATAAATATTCCACTCATAAGATTGAGATTCACAACTTTTCCACATGTGTGGTCCTCCACGATATGGACAAAGATTGCCATAATAAGAATAACCACTATTCGACCAATTATCATTCCAAGATGCCATGTAAACAAAGATAATAAAATATTAAACTAAGCTAAAATTTAAAAACTTGAATAAACAAAAAATAGAAATCTAATTTAGTAGAATAGTTAATTTCTAAGTCCCCGGCAACGGGGCCAGAAACTTGTTTGGTTCCCAAACGCACACGCAAGTATACGTGGTCGACAAGTAATATAGGATTGTAAGTCCAGATATCGTACACACAGGGACTACTGATTAACTATCAACTAAACTAAACCCAAATAATTAATCTATTCAAGCGAATCCTAACGTATAAATATTTAACTAAAATTAATCTAAAGTAACAAATTAAGAGATTAAAGAAAATAAGTTGGTGAAATTTAGGAGACGAATTCAAGAAAGCCGGTATTCTAGAGCTATGAGTTAGCTAACAATCCGGTTGAGTCTTTTACTTAAATTGTCTAATTAATTTATCTGGTTTATTGGTTGATAGGGTTAATATTACTTGTAGCCTTCTCCCGAAGTACTACTCGTCTATTCAAGTTAACCTAACGCCTATATTCCTATGGAATTAGGATTAACAAGAACGCATTAATAATTCCTGTATTGTAACCAAGCAAGGCGATTAGGTATATTCCTATCCTAACCGCAAATCCGCTCCCCCTAAGAGTTAAGATCTTGCTCTACTCAATCTTATTTGCAATCTAAAATTCCCTCTCCCGAGTTCAATCCTAGATTCGTAGATAGTATTCAATTGGTTATCAAGCAATCAAATAATTAAGCGTAAGATTGAATAAATAAATAAATCAATATGATAAAATAATAAGAGCAATTCAAGCTTCAAACCACAACGTTCATGTAGCACCCAAAACTCTAGAAATAATAAATTATGAGATTAAAGGAAAAGGAGAGAAGAAAAACTAGTTGAAAGTCTCCCCAAAACGTAGTGTGTGTTACTCCACGTGAATTCTCCTTCAAAGTATATTGAATATCCTTCAAATTAGATTTAGAACTCCTTTTATACGAGTTGGGGTCGTGTAGGGCCGAAATAATCTTGTTCCGGACGAATTAGAAAAACCCGCGCAATATAGCGTCCAGGCCTGGAGATTTTGCTCCAAATATCTTCATCTTCAAACCGCTTCATTTCTACACAGTTAAAATATAATATTAAGCACATATTAATATAATTAATACTCAAAAGATAATTAAGAGTACTAGAATATAAAGCAACAATGGTTAATTAGATGTCTTTTTGGCTGAATCAATTATTTTAGACCTTCAGTTTCAAAAGTGTTTAATTCTTTTTTAAATTTTGTGTCCAATCAAATGGGCAATTTGTGTGATGGATTGAAATGAATATTGTCATTGACAGATGTGAACAATGTGGCTTCAAGTTACTTTGGTAGAATTTACCAAGAACTGACAAAACGAATAAAATATACATAAAGGAAGGAGCAGAACAGATACACTTTCGTTAATTAAAGAATTACTGGAATTGTAAGCAAGTCTTTGTTAAACCGTGTGATAGTCAACCAAAGACTACTAGATAGTGCCTCAAATTGCTACTGAGCACAATTTTCCTA
The DNA here is from genome assembly GCA_005239505.1 of Nicotiana paniculata. Classification (NCBI taxonomy): domain Eukaryota; kingdom Viridiplantae; phylum Streptophyta; class Magnoliopsida; order Solanales; family Solanaceae; genus Nicotiana; species Nicotiana paniculata. The sequence goes on from ML367488.1 coordinate 74,713, forward strand.
CATCTACAAACTTACTTCTTTCACATTCATCTTCTTCAATGGCTTCTACTTCTTCATCCACTCAAAATTGGAAGAATGATGTTTTCTTGAGTTTTAGAGGTGAAGATACTCGTAAAACTTTTGTGGGTCATCTCTACTATGCTCTAAAACATAAAGGGATTCATACTTTCATAGATGATGCAAGGTTGGAGAGAGGAAAGTCCATTTCAGCTGAACTTGTAAAAGCTATTGAACAATCAAGATTTGCTATTGTTGTATTTTCTAAGAACTATGCATCCTCCACTTGGTGCTTGGATGAACTTGTAAAGATCATGAAATGCAAGAAAGAATTAGGACAAACTGTGATACCCATATTCTATGACGTAGATCCATCGGATGTGAGTAAGCAAAGTGGAAGTTTTGCTGAATCATTTGCTAGACGTGAGGAAAATTTGAGAGATGATTTGGGGAAGGTGCAATCTTGGAGGGATGCATTTGGTGAGGCAGGCAAAACAGCAGGATATGATTTACCAAATGGCTACGACGGGTACAAGGCTCTCTTTCATTTTCCTTCTTATTCTCTGCATCGTTTAGCATAACAAAATTCATGTCAGTCAACTATACTTCAATCCCAATAGTTGGGGTTGTCTATACTCTTCACTATTCAGGGGATTCATAGAAAATTCACACTCAAGAAAATATTTCTGTAGTTTATCCAGTATACTGAAGATATGTTCTCAGTCAGGAATATTAATAAGTTCTTGGGAAAAATCAAGGTAAGAGCTTAGTTCATCATTGACTAAACAATAGCCTCAAAGATATGTTTGAACAGCTTAGAGAAGCTAAAAGTAGTTATACTATTTAAAAGAGAGAAAAAAGGTAGGCCTGAAAAAATAAAAATATGCTGCTTTGTGTGTTTGAGTACCACAATGGTTGAGGATATGGATTAGTTTCCTTATATGAATCTGGCAATCCTTACTTCATGAGCTGGTTTTGCGGTTAAGTAGGCCTAATATCCATTTTCTTAACATGTTTTTTTAGAGCCAAACCCATCTCTATTCTTGGTTTACCCAATTTTATGGCCCTCACGTTATGTTGTCAATCCTCCAAATGTTTAGTTCTGGACGTGTGAAGGGAGTTAGAATCCCAGATTATTTTTCAATATGAGTTGTTGTCGTCTTCATCTAATGAGTTAACTTTTGGGGTTAATTAGACATAATGTCCATTTTTTAGTGATGGTCGTTTCCCAAAAGATATATCTCTAAATGAAGAAAAAAAGGTAAATGAGAAAAATAAGGAACCAACCATTAACTGGGAGAGGAATTGTGATAAGTATAGCATATAAAAGTTTCATTAATTATGTCTAAAGTGTTTTACAATACCCTATTTATATAAATTACATAATAATATATATATATATATATATTTATTTCCCAATGTGGGACATTATACATTATTAACTATCTAGTACTCCCTCTCAAGCCGGTGTATATAAATCATATGTACCGAGCTTGTTACAGATGTAACTAATACGAGAACCAGTAAGGGACTTGGTGAAAATATCTACAAGATGATCATTCGACTTCACAAACATTGTAATAATATCTACTGAGAGTATCTTTTCTCAATCCTCTCATGGAATACCGAATTTGACGTAATATGAAGAGCAGCTTGATTATCACACACCAGTTCTATCTGGCTGATTTTTCCGAACTTCAATTCCTTAAGCAACTGCTTGATCCAGACTAGCTCACATTTTTCCATGGCTCGATACTCTACCTTTGCGCTAGATCGAGCAACTATATTCTGCCTTTGCCAGCTTGCTCGCGAGACTATTTCGAGTCTATCCATCTAATGATGGTTCTAAAGTAATCATCAAACTTGAATTTTCAGAACCCATGCTTTTAGAATCAAAAATATTAAGTCCCAAAGACATTGTTGGACCAAATAGCACAGACAATCAAGAACAATAAAAAAACTCACAGGAACAGTGAAGAAAAAATAAAAACGTTGTCGGAATTTGATGTAACATAGATGGATAGACTCGAAATAGTCTCGCGAGCAAGCTGTCCAAAAGGAGTTTGGTCAGAAATTGGCCAGAAGGCAGCTCACGCACCAACGCGTGAGGAGATCTCGCCGGAAATTTTCCCCTTCTGGTCGGCGCGCGTGGGGGGGGGGGGGGGGGGGGTGTGTGTGTGTGTATTTTTCTGCGTGGGTTTGCCTGGGTTTGGTTGCCGCAAGTTGGAGGACCCTGTTGTGGTGTTGGTTTTAGCACAACATTGATGGAAATGTAGGTGACGCAATAACAGCCCTAGAAGTCACTGAAAACTAACACATGGCGACTGTCTGGCGGAGTTTTCTTTCCCAAATGTTTCTCACCAACGCTTTGATACCATGTGAGAAGTATAGCATGGAAAAGTTTCATTAATTATGTCTAAAGTGTTTTACAATGGCCTATTTATATACAGTGATTACATAATAATAGATATCTATTTTCCGACGTGGGGCATTATACATTACTAACTATCTAGTAGAAACCAACCAAAGGGAGTATGTGAACAGAGAGAGATGACATATGATTGAGCTCATTACTTTCTGATTTTCATGGTCCCAAAAGGATTAGAAATACTAAATCTATTACATAATTTCCACACAAAACTTTTTTTCATGGTTTTGAATGGACTAGGAATACTAAGACGTATCAATCATGCACTCTGTTTGTGAAGCCTCGTTTCAAGTTGTTTTTGCAACTGCTTGTACAGGTATGAATCTAATTGCATCCAGCATGTTGTTGAAGACATACTGGGTAAATTGTGTCAAGTTACTTCAACCATTGATAATGATTTAGTCGGGATGGAATCTCGAGTGCGTGAAGTAAGTTCATTACTAAGAATGGAAACACCTGAAGTTCGTTTTATTGGAATTTGGGGGATGGGCGGCATTGGTAAGACAACAATTGCAAGCACTGTGTTTGGCAAATATTCTGGCCTATTTGAAGGTGTTTGTTTTCTTGATAATGTTGCAGAAATGCAAAGGACATATGGACTGCAATATTTGCAAGGTGTTCTCCTCTCAAAAATCCTAAAGGTAAGCTTAACTATTACAAGTGTATATGAAGGCATGGAAATCATAAAGAAGAGGTTGCGCTCAATGAAGGTTTTGGTCATTCTTGATGATGTAAATCAAAAAGACCAATTAGAAATGTTAGTTGGATGGCATGATTGGTTTGGTAGTGGTAGTAGAATTTTGATTACAACAAGAGATAAACATTTGTTAGATAATCATATGGTGGATGAAGTGTATTCTGTGAACTTGATGACTCTTAATGAAGCTATTGAGCTATTTAGCCTACATGCCTTTAAGCAAAGAATTCCTAAGAAAGACTTTGAGGAGCTTTCAAATCAAGTTGTACATTGTGCTGGTTTGCTCCCTTTAGCTCTGAAAGTTTTAGGTTCGTTTCTCTATGGATTAGACAGGAGGCATTGGACATCGTCATGGGAAAGGCTGAAGGATCTGCCAAATGATGAAATTCTTGCTAAGCTTAAGATAAGTTTTGAAGGACTGGGGCATGTTGATCAGAGACTCTTTCTAGATATTGCATGCTTTTATAGAGGAAAATTGAGGAGTTATGTAGAGGAAATACTTGAGAGCTGTGATATCGGATCTACAATAAGAATAAAAGTCTTAATTGAAAAGTCTCTCTTATTTATCTCGCCATATGACACAATTGAAATGCATGATTTGATACAAGAAATGGCCTGGCACATCGTGAGTCAAGATGACTCACGAAGGAGTAGAATATGGCTTCCTGAGGACATCGAGGATTTGTTTACTGGAAATTTGGTAAGATATGTCATTCTCTCATTCATAAGAACTGTATTGCCATCATCCACTTTTAGGTTATCTGTACGGATTTCTTGTTCTTTTTCTTTTCTTTTTTTCAATTATTTTGTAACATAGAATAGTGTTGTATTTTGTTTCTCATTTGTGTTAATCATATCACTTTTTAATATTTTATATCATTTTTTGGTTAGTTAAATGAATGAGATCAATTTTGTTATTCAACAATTGTATAATGGGTACAATAGTCTTGTGTTTCAAATGTTGTTTCCTCATGATTTTTAACTAAATCATTTTGATACACACACACACACACACACACGAGAGAGAGAGAGAGAGAGAGAGAGAGAGAGGGAGGGAGAGAGACGGAGGGGGAGAGAGAGAGAGAGAGAGAGAGAGAGAGAGATCCAAGTATTCTTTCTAATAGGAATCACATTCTTTTGTTATCAGTTGTTTCTTTTTCCATATTATTGTATTTGTGTGCTCTCGTCTTTTGATATCTTTTTCTTGAATTGAACTACCAATGAGTATATGTAAGATTAGGAGACATCCCCTTGCAAGCTCATGCCAATATCTACTTTCAGCTATGGAAATGATTTTCACTCAATAGTGTTTTTTAAAGGTTTTCTTTTGTTTCCTTTTAGGAAGCAGAATCTGTGGAGGGACTATGGATACCAAGGAATTACATTCCAAAACAGGATATATCATATTACAACATCAGTGAAGCATTTAGGAGAATGAAAAGATTAAGGGTACTTATAGTTAGAGCAACAAATTTCTGCTCTATTGACCCGATTACTCATCTTCCTAGCAGCCTAAGGTGGCTTGATTGGGAAGGTTTCCCTTTAAATTCATTGCCCCACAGTTTTGAACCATCAAAGCTTCTTCGTCTTGATATACTTGAATGTACTGCACTTCAGAAACTCTGGTTAATTCCGAAGGTAGGATTGTTACCATCCCCCTTGACATTCTTATTCCATATTTTTTATAGTTAAATCAATCCGCTTGCTGAATGTTATCACATAATTTAATTCTTTCCATTCTAAACAGGGTTTGTACAAACTAAAAACTTTGTACCTCAGCTATTGCGAACACTTGGAAGAAGTTCCAAGCTTTGAGATGATGCCAAATTTAGAGAGAGTAAAGCTAGAGGGATGTAAGAGTTTGACAGAAGTGAGCCCATCCTTTGGAGTTCTCATGAAGCTCACTTCAATGGAGCTAATTGATTGTCAGAGCCTTGAGAAACTTCCAAGTTATATTCAGATGGAATCCCTTAAGAGTCTCAAACTTTCTTGTCTTCCAAAGTTGAGGGAATTACCAGAAACCAAGGGGTTGCACCGTTTATTGACATTGGAGCTAACTGATTGTCAGAGTCTTGAGATGCTTCCAAGTTGTAATCAGATGGAATCTCTTGTGACTCTCAAACTTTCTTGTCTTCCAAAAATAATGGCATTGCCGCCAACAGATGGGATGCACCATTTATTGGAACTTGTTATAGAATATACTCCAATAGTAGAGCTTCCAGTGTCAATTGGAAATCTTGGTTCCCTCAAACAAGTACGGTTAAGTCATTGTAAAGATCTGGTTAGCATTCCAAACAGCTTGTCTTGTCTGAAGAATCTAAGAGTTCTTGTAATCTACAACTGCAAAAGACTTGTAGATTTGCCAGAAAAGATGGGTGACCTGAAACTGTTAGAAAAACTAGTGGTATCTGGTACTGCAATTTCCCGTATACCCCCTTCAGTCGCAGACCTTGGTGAACTAAGCTTTTTATCATTCTCTCGCTGGTTTGGATACAGAGAAGATGCAACTTTTCTGTTACCCTCTGCATCAGGTTCATCGTCGTTTAGAGTGTTAAAGCTTCAGAAGCACACACTATGTAGTGGAGAACATTTTCAGGATCTTGGATGCTTATCTTCTTTGACTCACTTGGATTTGACTAGAAATGATTTTACGAGTTTCAGTGAAAGCAACAATCACCGCTTTCATTACCTAGATATAACATTTTGTGAGAAGCTTGTATTGCCCAGACTTCCAGCATGCATAAAGGAGTTATATGCATATGATCCTTTAGTCCTGAAAAGCTTTCCTGATTTCCTCACCAAATATTCAGAGCTGTATTCAGTGTCATTCGCACAGCATATTGAGAATAGAGGGGAACTGACTGATATCTTGCACTTTGTCCTCCGTTTAATTAGTGTGGCATCTCAGGTATCGCTATTTCTCTCGCTCGTCATTTTTCTGCTTATCCGATTAAGTTTAAGGAAATGTGGAGATTGGAGCTGATGCAATTTTCTTTCGTGCAGTGTGAGAAAAGGCTACCATTTAGCATTTTTTCCCCTGGAGATATAAGATGGAGCGGGTTCACTTATTACCGAAAAGAACACACAAAAAGATTCTCTGCTCCACTCGATCCATATTGGTATGAGAGTAAATTCAAAGGATTTGTTGTATGTTTTCGTTTACCATTGGATACTGTTCAGAACCAGAAACCTTTGGATGCTAAATCACGAAGAGGAAGTCGCTGGTTCGGTTTCACTAAGGTTGCAGCTCAGTTAGTGCAAAGATATGACAGGCAAGAACAAGATGTACTCCGGAAAAAATGTTTGTTTGTTGCTCGCCAAACATTTTGCTCTCCTAGTAGTAAATATGCCATTTGCTTTAGCTACATACCTTTTGTAGCATTATGGCATACTTCTGATAGTGAAAAGGGGAAGAAGCCAAATGACTATTGCTTCTTTGAGGCATCTATAGACCCAGGCATTGCAACAAAATGGGGACTTCTTCTGGTGTATGAGAACAAAATTCAACAGATAGATCAATCAACCATCGCAGTCCAACGTGATGTGGAATCTCTAAGTTCTGACCTGTTGAGAGAATCTAATGATGACCAAATCCAGAAAACGGAGGATGTTTCTGTTAAGAGAAGACGACTTGATTTTTGTCAAAGAGATAATATGGTTTCATTTGAAGCTGGCTGCTCTATGAAATTTCAAGCGATAAAAGACTCATGCTCTCCCAGTGAGTTTCAAACTTTCCAAATAATTCCTGATCAACAATTGGAAACACCATGCTCTTCTGCAGCTCAAAGCTTCCGACACAGGGAAGAGTCATATTCTTCTGGACAGCCACAAACTTTACTGCTCCCTTTAGCTGATCGACAAGTTGATGAAGTGATAAATGAGGCTACCTCCTGCATGGTAGTTGAACAACTGGAAGCGCCAAGCTCTTCCGAGCAGCCTGAATCTTTTGAAGTTTCTCCAGATGAGCGCAAAGATAATTCAGTGACAAATGGGTCAAGCAGCTCTGAGGTATTCCAAGAATTGGAGGCACCATGCTCTTCTGGACAACCTCAAATTCTCCAGCTCTTTCCCGAGCATTCATGATTTAGAATCACTAGTAGCCTCTTAATTTGCTGGCGTGACGTGAAGCTTTTGGATCTTATGCTTTAGGTACTTCTCTTTGGTTTCAATTAATCAGGGAGCTTTTACTTGCTCCGAAGCTGTCATATGCAAATCTTCTGGCTGAGAGTTCTCTCTGTTTCGGTTATTTTATCTTGCATCTTAGCGTGGTTTTTCTTTCTGCTACTTCTCTCTCAATACATAATAAGTACGATATATTTCTGTATACCAGACCTCCAAATCCAATTTTCCAACAAGGCTCTGTTAGCTCCACTTAGATTCAGCCCTTTGTTGTTCTGCTTCGTTCCTCAAGAGGAAAAGGAAAAAAAGCTCTTTTTTTTTTTAAAATCTCACCATCAGGGGGGGTTTAGGCTGACCCCAACCTGTATATTAGAATCCAAAAAGGCAACCTGTATATTAGAATCCAAAAAGGAAATACATGGAGACGGGGGACATAAAACCTTACATCTCCTTCTACAACAAGTAAGTTTCTTTATTTGAAATATGAGCCGCTAAATTTTTTCCCTTTTGAATGTATTTATCCCTATGAACCTAATGCATACAAGTCTTTCTGTTTGTTGGAAGGCTTATACATAATACATAACCAAATGAATGCTTATAGTGTATCCATTACCTGATAAAACAATCTTTTCCGGTAAAAAAAATGATCTTTCCCTTGTGTTCGGCTATAGCGGAAACCCCCAAATCTAGAGCTTATGGTCTTAAGTTCCAACTCAGTTCCAACAATGCACTTCTCGGCACATCATTGGTAGGGGAAAGCGGAACTGCTTGACGCTGTATACTATATACAACAAGCCCGTCCACCAGATTGCAAACCCTAGCATACATCATAAAAGTAAAACGAATTGATGATCTCTGCAATAGGAATAGCGGATTGCGTGCTTTATTTCTATTTCTTTTATTCGGGAAGATCTTTTGATTAGATTTGTTAAACCCCCTCTTTCGGGCGATCTAATGCGAAAACGACGACGACCCCAAAGTTAGCAAAAAATTACATGATGTAAGGTCATTCTCATATTGATAACCAAATAAATAAGTTGGTCCTAGTGTCGGATTGACTAGGAATAAACAGTTAAGCTTCCAAAAAATGAGGGAACACAACTCCCTATAACCGATGTGTAAAAACATAGCTTCAGGAAATTTCATTCTTGTGCTTTTTCCTAATTTTGAAATTAGGAATTTGATTTTGATCCATTCTGGAGCATCCTCTAGCCTGCTTTAGAGAAGCAAACACTGTGGCAGATTTCCTCACAAATTCTTTCCACATGAGGAAATACTCTTCCAAATCTAGCTTCACATCTAGCTTTCCAGATTTCCCAAACATATATAAACCGGAGCAAAGTGACTCAGAGCTCTAATATAGAAATTAGAAGAATTGAAGTTGTTCCAAGTGAAAAATCGCATTCGTAGAGTAGGAGAGTCTGATGTAAATCCCAAAGCTGTGGAAAAAAAAGACCATATCTGTTTGGCCTTTTCACTAGTGCGAAAAACATGTTCAATTGTTTTTGTGTGAGGTTGTCTGCAACATGAGCATTCAGAAACAATTGTAAGCCCAAACCTGAGTATAATATCATCAAGTGAGATCTTCTTCATCCAAATTCTCCAAAATGAAAATGATATCTTGAAAGGGATATGCTTGATCCAAGTTTGTTTCCAGATTTGTTGTTGCTCCCTTCTTTGTCTGAGTAGTTCAAAGGCTGAGGAGACTGAAAATAAACCATTAGTAGAAGGTTTCCAGATAACCTTGTCCTTCTCCTCATTATTCTTAATCTTCACATGCTTGATGTGTTGTAAAATAGTAACTGGAACTAGTTGACTAATGAGATCAAGGTTCCAATTTCCATTGACAATGCAATCCTCTACCAGAAGGGTACTAGGATTGTGAATTTGCAGTAAGGAGGCTAGATAGCCCAGCCCACTCCAATTATCCCACCAAAAAGATAAATCTCCTGCATGTATTCTCCACTAAATGTGAGAGTCAACTTTATCCTTAATATCCATAAGTTCTTTCCAGCTGCTAGAATCTCTAGGCTGTTTCTTTTTTGCCATAGGGTGAATCCTCTGACAGTATTTGCTGAGCATAAACTTAGACCAAAGGTTGTCTTGTGATCTCAGCCTCCACCACCTCTTGGCTGCAAAGGCCTTGGTAACATCCACTAAACTCCTGAAACCTGCTCCTCCCTCAGTAGTAGGAAAGCACAGTTTGTTCCAAGCACTCCAGTGAAATTTTTTCTTGGTATCATTGTATCCCCAAAAGAAGTCCGCAAAATGCTTTTCTAATTGTTTGAGGATGGTCTTTGGAGGGGAGATAGCAGCCATTATGTGCAGTGACTGTGACTGAAGAACGTGTTTGATCAGGGTGGCCCTTCCACCCACTGATAAAAGATTACCCTGCCATCCTTGGATTTTGTAGAGAATTTTAGTAGCCATGTCTGTGAAGAAACTGATCTTCTTTCTACCACAATAGATGGGGCACCCTAAATATGAAACCAGTCACCCTCTGAATTCTTTCTCTTCTGGATTGGGGAGTGTGCGTAGGAGTGAGAAAAAAGCTCTTTTCCTTACTGATTTCTTCTCCTGAAGCTTGTTTATACTTTTGCAGCTTCTTCATTATCATCTTCATTGACCTCTTATTCCCAGAGGAGAAGATGACTAAGTCATCTGCATAACATAGATGGTTAATTTGAGGGCCATTTTTGTTCATCGAGAATCCCACATATCCTTCCTTATTGTGTAGACTGTTAAGGGATCTTGAGAGAGCTTCAGCAGCTATGATGAATAGAGAAGGGGATAGTGGATCACCTTGTCGCAAACCTCTGGTGAGTGAAAGAAACCTTGTCTAGTACCATTAATTAGTATAGAGTACCAGACATCAGCCACTAACCTATAAATGATATCAATGAAATCCTCTGAGAAACCCATTTTTCTCATTGCAGCAAAGAGAAACTTCCAAGAAATCTTGTCATATGCTTTTGCCATATCCAATTTGATAACCATATTCCCTTCAATAGTTTTCTTACCAATGTCCTTAACAATCTCCTGAGTTAAGAGGATATTCTCAGTTATGAGCCTTCCTTTCATGAAACCTGTTTGGTTTTCTTAAATAATCTTAGGCAGCATTAAGGAGATTCTATTTGTGACAATCTTAAACACTATTTTGTTGGAGAAATTGCTGAGACTGATTGGTCTGAGTCTTTCGATTTTAGTTGGGAAAGAACGGCGAAGAATGAGATTCTTGCCGAATCCGAGTTTGCTGCTCCAACCATTACCAAACTAATACCTATTCCGTTTAGTACTTCAGGTGCTTATGTTGCGTATAATTGCTAGTGTAGAATCTAGACATCCTTTGGCCTTCAAAAAAAGCCTGAACCATATTCACCACATCATTGGATATAATGTCCCCGCATGAGTGGTAGAAACACCCATTGAAACCATCAGGACCTGCTGCACTGTTGGGGTTGAGTGAGAAAATAGCCTCCTTAACCTCTTCAGTAGTTGGTATAGTAGTGAGAAAAATGAATATCCTCCTCATTTTTTATTCTATGGAGGTAAGACTTCTTCCTTCTTTGTCTAATATTACTATGAAAATACTTTGTGTTACTATCACCATCCAGTTCCCATTTCACTCTAGCCTTTTGCTTGAGAATATTATTTTACTTTTTAGTGCAGGCAAGAAGCTCTATTAAATACCAAAATCGTAACTCCTTCACCTCCAGCTTCATAGGAGCTATTTAGAGAATGTAATGATGAGCAAGGTCTGAAAATGAGTGATGCTTTTTAAAGAGAAGATGATATATTTTTTGCCCTTTTTAATCTCAATGGTCCTTTTGGATACTGTTGTCTGTTTCCAATTTATCATGCTCCTAAACTGTCTCGGAATAATCTCTTCTTAACTAGTACTTTTTCCGTTTTAATTTATATGAACCTGATTGGGTACGGAGTGTAAGAAAAAATAAAGACTTTTGAAATTTGTGATCCTAAACAAATCAAAAAGGGTCCAGAGTATCTTTGTGGTTATAAAAGCTTCTCATTAAGGATAGTTTTGAAAATTTAAACTAAATTGTTTCCAAATTCCGAAAGGGGTTATTTATTTTGTAACGGATCAAAAATGAAATAGGTTCACATAAACTAGAACAGAAGGAGTATCTTATTCCCCTATCTAATAAGGGGGAATAGTACATAGGAGGTCAACATGTTTGTCTGACACAAATAAGGGAATTCTTGTAATTACATAAAATAGAGCAACATGTCTGGAACCAAAATGTGGTTCTTTTGGACTCAAAGAATCAAAATGTGTGGAAAAAAAACTTGGTGACCATTTTATTTATAACGCCCTTTTAAAGGGCGCTATACCTTAACGACCGTTTGCCCAGTTAAGTATAACACTAAGGCGCTATATATATTATGTAGGCCCACCAATAACTCTTCTGGACTTAACTGACATAACAATAATTCAACTGGATATAGCGTCCTTATTTAAGGCGCTATACCTCAAATAATTGTACCTCCAGACTGATTTTTGCCTTATTTAAAGAGGTTAAGGATTTTCTAAAAATCCATTCATAATAATCTCAAGTCTTAAGAAATATTTCTTCGTTAAGTTGTTTTGCATTTTGTCATAATGTCTGAAGAGCCAAGAATAAGAGTTTCATTATATTAGGGGAGGGTGATGTTGTGGTGACGAATAACTCAGTAAGTTATAGTTTATCTCCACATTGTCATGTTAAGTTGCCACTTACAATGGAGTACGATACATTGGTATCATTGTTATGTAAAAAAATGAGTTTGAGCAAACATTCGGTGAACCTTAAAGTTACCCAAAGATATCCGTATTCTGTCACTCCGCAAAGGGTTGCTTGTAATGCTGAGTTTAACATCAAGGACGATGAAACTGTGAGAGATTATTTGAGGACTTCGGATGAATACCGTGTATTTCTTGTGATAAAAATGTTGGAAATGTACGTCAAGGTTGAAGATGTTCGCAATAATGAGGTTGCGCAAAGCTGGGATATCCCTTAGTCATAGGATGATTATTTTGGAGAAGTTTTAGCCGAACAGGTTCCGGCTAAAAGAGTTTGGCCTGGTCTAAACTTATCTCCACGGGCGAATGAGGAGCGAAGAAATAATTTCTCTCCTAGTTTATATAATCCACAAGACGAGTGGTAATCTTCAATTTTCTTTTGTGCTACGATATTTATTTTTGATGTATTGAGTTTGTATTAACACTCATATATTCCACAGCGGTACCAGCCATATATGAATTTTACAAGTTATGAACCAACACCCAGTTGGAATATGCCTAGTTCTGGTGTATTGGATCATGGCGGTTCATCCGGAAGTCATCTCCAATAGGATAATGTCCATCATGAGATGTCAACACATTACGATTTGTAAGTAAAGTGATAAAACTATATGTAAAGTTTGGATCAATTTGAGTAACTCATTATTTTGTTGGTTGTGCAGTGAAAACGAGCAACTTAAAGGTCTTGTCCTTACTCAATTGCCCGAAGACGACATATTTAATCGGGATCTGGCAGATGCGCAGAGTCAGGAAGAGAATAATGATTATGACAACAATGCCGATGAGTCTGGAGATGACACACCCTTCCCTGGTGAGGGTGATGATGAGGAGGAAGAGAATGTTGAACCTGATTTGACGAAGGAGCATGCTCCACCTCCCGTTAGACCAAGAGCGTACGAGTCCCACGTGCCGTTTTATTCAAGGGAGATTCCCTACCTTAATCATTTGCCAAGTATGCCGGATGTGGATGCCCTCACAAGGGATATTGACGAAATTCGGATAGCAATGTGGGATGAATCTAGAGCAAAGGAACTGTCAAAGGGCATGCTTTTTGCCGATAAAGCGCGCCTAACCAGGGTGGTGCTAATGTACAACATAAAAGAGTGTCGTGAGATCACGGTATCACAATCATATCTAGATGTATACAAGGTAGTCTACCGTAGATGGTTTATGGGGTTTAATTGGATGCTGCGTGCGAGGAAGAAGAAAATAAATATATGGGTTAAGGGTAACACATTGGCACCCACAATTGTGAAATGGACACATTCAGTGAGAAACATTTTAACTTGAATATTGACTTGATTTCTCTTGTCTTGATTCCACACATTGAAGCGTCCATAAGGTACAAGATCAATAAGTGTATAACATCTGTCCACCAGGAATATGGGTGTACCATTACTGTCACGACCCAAAATTCATTAAAGGGCGTGATGGTGTCGGACACTACTGTCAGGCAAGCCAACAATAAATACTTAATTTAATTCTCATTTCAATATTTTAGAAATCGTATTTTCCTTCAAAAAAATAGTAAAAGATGGGATTTACAGAATAAATAATGATATTTTTAACAATTTCAATACATAACAACCCATAATCACCCCAAAACCCGGTGTCACAAGTGCATGAGCATCAACTAGGAATTTAAAGTAAAATACAGCTCTGTCCGGAATACGAATTGGACAGGAAAAATATATAAATACTGTGAAGGAGACTCTGTCGGCTGCAGGTTGTAATATGGAATGCATCTCACCTAAGTCCCTGCATGCATATACGCCTCTGCTCTCACAAGACCACTAGTCATATATGTACCTGCACAAAAATATGCAGCAAGTGTAGTATGAGTACGTAAAATCAACGTGTACTCAGTAAGTATCTAGCGTAACCCCGGAGTAGTGACGAGGGGTCGACATCGACACTCACTAGTGGTCCAATAACATCATGTATAGTAAAGAGGTAAATAAGTATGGGGCAGAGTAAATAAATAAAATAAACAAGTATAAATCACGTGGTACAAATCTCCCTCTTTACGATGAACTCAAGCTCTCCATTAGAAATTCCCTCCTTAACCGGAGCATATATATAGATATATTGGATCTCATCAAATATATTGTAATTCAAATCCGACTCATAGATATATTGGCTTCTTGCCAAATATTACGCACGATTTCATGAGGATATGATATAGGAAATGCTGAGGCGTACGACCCGATCCAACATAAAGATTTAAATTGTGCACTGCAAGGGTCGAACGACACGAATCATAGATGCATATATTAACTTGCCAGGCGAACGGCCCGCTCCCATGAGAGTGTGGTACATAAATCCTGCCGAGGCAATCAGCCTGATCCCATAAGATGTAAAATACATAATCCTGCCGAGGCGAACGACCCGATCCCATTAGAATGAGAAGCTTTGACGGGTCCTTGACCCCACTCACGAATAAACGTGTGAGTTGTAATTTCTTTAACAAAAACTTTTCAATGAAACATATATATCATGGAGACATGCCGTAAGAGGAGTAAATTTATTCGGTGACTAATCATGAACTCGTGAAGTCTCTACAATAGCAAGCCCAATTTCAAGTAGAAATGTAAAACAAAGAAATTTAATAGGCAAGAGACTTCTCAAATAGTACAACTATAGCATGATGTGAACCTAAGCCTACCCCGACAATAACGTTAATGTAGCTACATACGGTCTCTCATCACCTCGCGCGTACGTAGCCCCCACAAAAAGTAGCACACATCAATATACAACACCTAGGGGTTTTCTGCTCATAGGTTTATACACGAGACTTACCTTGCTCCGAATTTCTATAACCGGCTCCAACGTCGCTCTAAACACTGTCCAGGCGATTTTTCTTCATCGCCTTCGCAGGAGACCTTCGCGTTCGCAAAGAGAAATTTTTTGCGTTGACCGATCAACCAAGAAATCCTCATTCGCATTTGCGGAACCTCTCTCGCGTTTGTAAAGAACAAATCTTCGCACCAGAAACCGGCAATTTTTTCCGACACGGAAATAAGCATAACTCTCTCATACGAAATCGAAATTCGATGATTCTTGTTGCTATAGCTCCGTAATTACAATACATATCTAATTTCAATACAATCTCAATTCAAAGATAGTTTGCTCAATGTAGTGCCCTTTATTCCCAAAGTAACGACGTCAAAACATCGAATGAGAGCACGACACAACCCAAACACCTCTGAAACACACCCGAGGCCCCCGGGACCCCGTCCAGTCATACAAATCTGTCCCATAACATAACATGGACCTGCTCGAGGCCTTAAATCACATCAAACAATATCAAAATCATGAATCACATCCCAATTCAAGCTTAATGAACTTTAGAACTTCAAACTTCTACTTTCGATGCCGAAACCCATCAAATCGTTCGATTGACCTCAAATTTTGCACACAAGTCACATTCGACATTATGGATGTACTTCAACTTCCAGAATCGGAATCCGACCCCGATATCAAAAAGTCCACTCTCGGTCAAACTTTTCAAAAACCTTCAAATTTCTAACTTTCGCAAAATGACCCCGAAATGACCTACGGACCTCCAAATCCACTTCCGTACGCGCTCCCAATAAATCACCATACGGAGCTATTCCCGGACTCGGAATCCCAAACGAAAATCGATAACATTGAAATACACCTCAACCCAAATTTATGAAATTCTTCCAAAATGCCAACTTCCACAATAGTGCTGAAACGCTCCCAGGTCATCCGAAACCCAATCTGGACATACGCGAAGTACAACATCATCATACGAACCTGTTGGAGCCTTCCAATACCGATTCCGAGGTCGTTTACTCAAAAATCACACTTTAGTCAATTCTTCCAACTTAAGTCTTCCGAAATGAGAATTTTCTTTCCTAATCAACTTCGAACTTCTCGAAATTCAATTCCGACAACGCGTGCAAGTCATAATACCTGAAGTGAAGCTACTCAGGCCCTCAAACCGCTGAACGACGCCTTAGAGATCAAGATGACCGGTCGGGTCGTTACATTCTCTCCCATTTAAACATACGTTCGTCCTCAAACGTGCTAAAAACTGCTCCAGAGTTGTCCAAAATTACTGTTTAACACCTCTCACACCTACCCATGCCACCACAACCCAGTTGATGACATTAGCTCGAGCCAGACTGAAGATCTTTCCTGCTACCTTTGCTAGCAAGCTTTAGAGCCAAATTCCAACACCCAGAGTTTCTCCATGATACCAGATTCTAACACACGAACACCGTATTAATCACCAGACACTGAACCCAACGTGACCATGATCCTCCGCTGAAATCACACGATGCACCACATAACTCATTTACCCAAGCCAATCTCCCCCAAGCATAACGACTAAAATTTCCACCGACCCAAAGCATGTAGTATACCTCATAACATATATAAGCCCTGTTCCAACTCTCGCAATACTGCCACGACGGAAGAGATTTGCAGAAACTCATAACCATCTGTCGAATCACAAATCATGGAGTCTCTATTCCTGACAAGAAGCATTACTTCATTCTGAACTGGAAAATGATATCTGCTCTTTAATATACCTTATATAAATTCGATCGCGCTGATCACAGGTCCAATAATCTCGTCTCACCCAGTACAAGATGCTCCGTCGATAAGCCACCACAAACACTATCTAAGATTTCATATGACGCCACCAATGCGCCAATAAGCTACAACTTGAATATGACTCATAAGGAAGAATGAACTCTGGAAAGAACTACTCAACCCACATAACTAATTTAAACAACGGAAAAGACGTTATGAACCTTCCCCAGAAAATGAGAAGCAAAACACACAATAATAGATATGGGAAACTATACTCAACATCACATTGTTGCGGCTTGCAACCTGATCCACACATAATATCATTGCAACGTGCAACCCGATCCAACCATGATACCCGTGGAGGCGTGCCACCCGATCCAAAAAACATACTTGTGGCAGCGTGCCACCCGATCCACACATAGGAAATACTTACCGAGCTAAAATGCTCACACCTAGGAAATACCCGAATATTTACCACCAACACGCAAATTGCATAATACAAATCCTGGGGAGACGGATAATGGCATACGTTATGAAACTCAAGCACAACTTAGGTGCAATAAATGACCTGTATCTTGAGAGCCATACTTCTCTCACAACACCACAAATTACACGGGATCTCAAGACGAGTGTGAAAAATCAAACCACCTCAAAACCTACCTGGCATACAAGGAATAACTGACGACATAAATAACATCCAGGCCTCGAAGATTCCTCCATGACAACGCTAAGTTGAAATGAGCCCATCTAGCCTGATATAGGGCCCACATTCACATTTAGATCCACTCATGGACCTCAAGCTGATTCTGACCGTTCCGCACTGGGCTAATAACCTTTCAAGGATCCACACTACCCTTTTTTCCCATGACACACAAGAACAACCGTCCAATCCGGAACAAACTTCCACAGTTTACAACCAAATAAACATAGCGCCTTCCATGCCTAATCTCTCACATTAGCGATAATACCATAATCTCCATACTTGGTTTCAATATTCCATCAATCAAGTGACTACATGTCACACTTATACAATCTTCCCGTGGAATACGCTCCCACGACCTTCCGCACCAGTTAACAAAGTCTGCACATCCATACCACCGGCCATACAATGCTGTAAAGCGAATCGAGAATCTGCAGATCAGTATACAAAGCCTCTTACACAGGACCCCGATCTCAAGCGATGCTAAAGACAATACCAACTCACTCTAAACATCTGAATCCTTTTCTGCTCATCTGAGCTTGTGACATTCTTGTCTACACTGAACCGCGATCTTGATCCTCAACTTCCAATTCCCATGCTACCCACGACACCTAATCGTGCCCATACACAAGAGTACCTGAATTTCATTATAACTCCTGGACCACTAATAGGGTACACACTTTATCATGTAGAAACCTTTCAATTAACTCATTTTCAGGAGAACCATAACACACGCGACTAAATTCCCATGATCGCAGAAAATACAATCCTCTAGTAGTGGTCTAACCACCATAACCCTTCCGAGATCCATCTACACATAACATGCCATAATACTCGAGTGCCTCCAGATAAAATCAACTATGGCGGTTGTCAAGCCTAGCACATACCTCCACAAATCACATGTATAACTCAACACGCTGAAGGAACTGATCGTTACCACTATCATGTCGATTCAACCATTGCTAACCAATCCGACTTCTTCTAATTTACTCTATACTTGCCTTAGAAATAATAATAGCTCCATTCAAAATATAACGAACCCAATCCACACTCATCCGGAGTGGCCTTATTTCACGAGACCACGCTTTCTCAAAAACCCACGAACTATTTCATACTTTCCTTGCGCACATATTCACATCTTCAACGGGTACACCCATTCTGGTAATTCCTTTATGAACCCGAAGTTATTTTCTCCCATTCCTCCAATGCTACACTTCAGACCGATAATAACATAGAACACTCCAAGCCCCTTTCATAATTCAATGCAAAAGCTCCATACTTAACCATACAACAGACTCAAAATCCCTAGGCACCACACTTCAATTTTGAACCTACTAGGGCCATTGTTGAGTCACCCACTCTGACTTGTTCCCGAATATAGTCACACTCCAAGGTCCTGCAACCGGTTGAATTCCTTTCCTTATACATCAAATCCACACGAAGCATAGACACCGAGTCTTCCCAAAACCTGAACATGAACCGATAAGGCCAGATAACACACATTCCTCAAATCATTTGCTCAAATTACCACTAATGTTTTTTTCCTTAGTCTTAATAACCCACCAATACACCGATAACCAGAAACCGCACAAGTAGACAACCATGCAATCCAATCATAGACGGCGGGGCTCTCCCAATTAGCTTGAAGCTACAATTACATAACCCTGAGACCCACCGAGGTTCCTTCTTCCCCATTGGTATCAACTAAAAGTCCAACAACACGTTCCAAACTCGAAGTCATGTTGCACCCAAATAAAAATCCGTGGACCTAGTCGCTGTCTACCATGAATTTCCCAAATGGCTCCAGACTTTCCTCAAGGCGTGTGACCATCCTACCACAGAACTCATATGTTACTTTGTCACTCTCCCACTTTGGTTCAACCCTCTCTTTTAAGCAACTCCCCGACTTCTACTTTTCACACTTGACCTTCTAGCAATTCAACCACCGCAAAATACCTCCACATGTCCTTCCTCGCCTTTTGTCGCCCAATTATTGCCCCAGAGCCGAATCCATCTCTATAACACCTGAACAAATGAGTCACTACCAACTCAAAACCTCTTAGAAGATCATCTTTCTCGAGCCATCAATACTAGAAGTACCGATTCGATTCCGAAATCGCTACTCTTATTTATGACAACCGCATCTCAGGCACCATTTCATAATACCATGTCCCAAAGGCAAATTGAAGAAAACCATAACACTGACGAACTTGGCACATTAAACAAGGACAACGGCACCACATCACAGATGAAGAATTCCGCCACGCTCGAAAATACCAAGTCTCGATACTCCATCAACCCACATATGAACATTCTTAGTCCATTGCCTTTCCTCCGCCGGAAATAAAATACTGAATCTCTAAATCATGCACTGGGTAAAACCTCCTTTCAAGCCATTCACTGCCTCGACGCCTAAACAAATATCCTACCATTACACAAACACTGTGAGATAGCAATGCACGAATCGCCATAATAATCAAGGCCAAATCTCAAACACCTTAGGTAACACTGATGCTGAGCTGAAACGACAGGACAACCTTCCATCAGGCGACGGTAATAGCCCAATCAAATACGCACGTAGAAGCATCCTGCACCACATCTGTAGTACCATTATAGTTCGTTGATTCCCAATCCATAGCAAGCGCTTCACGTCACATAAGATTGAATAGGAAAGAAATAAAGGCACAAGCCTCGAAAGAATCAAGTCGCACGATAGGGAGCCAAGAAGGGAAGTACTCCTAACAACCCTGTAGCCTCTCGAAGATAAGTACCGACGTCTCCATACCGATCCGCAAGACTCCACTAGACTCGCTCATGACTCGCGAGCACTAAGTGAATCTAGCGCTATGATACCATATTGTCATGATCCAAAATCAATTAAAGGTCGTGATGGAGCCGGACACCATTGTCAGGAAAGCCAACGATAAATACTTAATTTGATTCTCATTTAAATATTTTAGAAATCGTATTTTCCTTCAAATAAAGTAAAAGATGGGATTTACAGAATAAATAATAATATTTTAATAATTTCAATACAGAACAACCCAATCACCCTAAATCCCGGTGTCACAAGTGCATGAGCATCAATTAGGAATTTAAAGTAAAATACAACATCTGTCCGGAATACAAATTGGATAGGAAAAATATATATGTACTCTGAAGGAGACCCTGCCAGTTGCGGGTCGTAATATGGAATGCAGCTCACCTAAGTCCCCGCATGCATACATGCCTCTACTCTCACAAGGCCACTAGTCATATATGTACCTGCACAAAGATGTGCAGCAACTGTAGTATGAGTAAGTAAATCAACGTGTACCCAGTAAGTATCTAGCCAAACCCCGGAGGAGTAGTGACAAGGGGTCGACATCGACACTCACTAGTGGTACAATAACATCAGGTATAGTAAAGAAGTAAATAAGTATGAGGCAGAGTAAATACATGAAATAAACAAGTATAAATTACGTGGTACAAATCCCCCTCTTTACGATGAACTCATGGTCTCCATTAGAAATTCCCTCCTTAACTGGAGCATATATATAGATATAATGGATCTCATTTAGTAGATTGCCATAATTCATATCCGGAAAATTCAAAGATACACTGGCTTATTTCCAAATATTACACATGATTTTATGAGGATATGATATAGGAAATGCCTAGGCGTATAACCCCATCCAATATAAATATTTAAACCGTGCACTGCCGATGGTCGAAATCCACGAACCATAGATACATCTATTAACCTGCCAAGGCGAACGACCCGCTCCCGTGAGAGCGTGGTACATAAATCCTACCGAGGCGAACGACCTGATCCCATAAGATGTGAAATACATAATCTTGCCGAGGTGAACTACCTGATCCCATTAGAATGAGAAGCTTTGACGGGTCCTTGACCCCACTCATGAATAAACGTGTGAGTTGTAATTTCTTTAACAAAAACCTTTAAATGAAACATATATATCACGGAAACATGCCGTAAGAAGAGTAAAATTATTCGGTGACTAATCATGAACTCGTGAAGTCTCTCAATAGCAATTCCAATCTCAAGTAGAAATGTAAAATAGAGGAATTTAATAGGCGAGAGACTGCTCAAATAGTACATCTATAGCATGATGTGAACCTAAGCCTACCCGGACAATAACATAAATGTAGCTACGTAGGGGATCTCGCCACCTCGTGCGTACTTAGCCCCCACAACAAGTAGCACACATAAATATACAACACCTAGGGGTAATTTCCCCCTCACAGGGTTAGACACAAGACTTACCTCGCTCCGAAGTTCCATAACCGACTCCAATGTCACTCTTACACTTCAAACCGGTGTCCGTTGCTCCCAAAATAGTCAAGCAATGTGCAAACAATAAAAATAATACTCTAATACTCATAATAAATCAATTTATAAAAAATGCCAACTCCGCTCGAAAAGTCAATAAAGTCAACCCTCAAGCCCACGTGCCCGGATTCCGAAAATTATTGAAAATAAATATTTCTCATAACTTATATGGTCTATATCCAAAAATTCATCCAATTTGTCTATGAATCGACCCTCAAATCAAAGATTTACCAAAATCTCAATTTCTACAATCCATACACGGATAAAAATAGAAACAAACAGAAATAATCATGGATAAACATCAAAATAAACCTCAGATATTATCCCCTTGTTGAGACGAGAACAACGTTGCGAGAATCACCTCAAACAGAGCTCTAGAACTCAAGATATGCCCAGAATACTAAAATTCTCGTTTAAAACACTGTCCAAGCAATTTTTCTTCATCGCCTTCACGGGAGATATCCTTCTTCGCGTTCGCAGAACCCCTCCCGTGTTCGCGAAGAACTAGCCTTCGCACCAGAAACCAGTAATTTTGTCCGACACGGAAATGGGCATAACTCTTTCATACGACATCGAAATTCGATGATTCTTATTGCTATGACTCCGTAATTACGATACGGATCTATTGGTTCAATCCAATCACAAATCAAATGTCGTTTTCTAAATATAGTTCCTTTGGTTCCCAGAGAGACGATGTCGAAACATCAAATAAGAGCGCGACACAACCCAAACATCTCTGAAACACACTCGAGGCCCCCGGGACCCCGTCCAATCACACAAACCACTCCCATAACATAACACGGACTTGATCGAGTCCTCAAATAACATCAAACAACATCAAAATCATGAATCACACCCCAGTTCAAGCTTAATGAACTTTAGAACTTCAAACTTCTACTTTCGATTCCGAAACCCATCAAATCACGTCCGATTGACCTCAAATTTTGCACACAAGTCACATTCGACATTACATACCTACTCCAACTTCCAGAATCGGAATTCGACCCCGATATAAAAATGTCCACTCCCGGTCAAACTTCTCAAAAACATCAAATTTCTAACTTTCTCCAAATGACCCTGAAATGACCTACAGACCTCCAAATCCACTTCCGAACACGCTCCCAATATCAGAATCACCATAAAGAGCTATTCCTAGAATCAGAATCCCAAACGGACATCGATAATATTGAAATAAACCTCAACCAAAATTTATGAAATTCTCCCAAAATGCCAACTTTCACAATAGGCACCGAAATGCTCCCGGGTCATTCAAAACCCGATACGGACATATGCCCAAGTACAAAATCATCATACAACTGTTGGAACCTTCAAATCCCGATTCCGAGGTCATTTACTAAAAAATCACACTTTAGTCAATTCTTCCAACTTAAGGCTTCCAAAATGAGAATTTTCTTTCCAAATCAACTATGAACTTCCCGAAATTCAATTTCGACCACGCGTGCAAATCATAATACCTAAAGTGAAGCTACTAAAGGCCTCAAACCGCTGAACGAAGGGCTAGAGCTCAAGACAACCGGTCGGGTCATTACAATTATCAAAAGAAAGGCATTTCTCGGGCGCAAACATGCGTTTGAAATTGTTTACGGTAAATGGGATAAGTCCTTTGCATCTCTACCTAGGTACATAGCTACATTGCAACACTTTAACCCGGGGTTGTTGTTGAATGGAAGCTTTAGCAGAGTCCGGGAATACCAGAACATATATTCAACTATGTGTTTTGGGCATTTAAACCGATGGTTTTTTGCATTGTCGGACGGTAATTGATAGACGACACTCATGCCTATGGAAAGTATTATATTAAGTTGTTGATGGCCATTGCAGTAGATGCTAATGGAAGTATATTTCCCCTAGCTTTTGCTATTTGTGACAATGAAAGCCAAGAGACGTGGACACTATTTTGGAACCACTTGAAGGAGCACGTTGTCAAACAACATTCAGGTATTTGTCTAATATCTTACCGGTATGGTGGTATTTTAAGTTCTGTACAGAATTATGTGAATGGTAGAAACCGTATGCCTACCACTGTTACTATGTAAGGCACTTGAAGGACAATTTCCAGAAGGCATATCTCAACAAGGATTTGCATGATTTTATGTGGATGACTGCAACAGATCTCCAAGAGTGTAAATTTAGGAGGTGCATGGAATCTATCAGGCAGGAAGACAGAGGGATCCTATCGTTGGTTGATACGACATGAGCTTGACAAGTAAACTTTGCATGGGGATGGTGGAAGAAGATGGGGAATTATGATTACAAATGATTACAAAGATTTGAGAGATACAGGTGGCAAGCACATTGACATTCATATTTACAGTATTGCAACGAGCGAAATATTTTTGAAGTTCACAACGCTATCCATCAAAATCGGGGGAATAGTACACACACCGTAAATGAAGCCAGAAGGTTATTGTCTTGTGGAAAATAGTCCATCTACCACATGTCGTGCTCACATGCCATGAACTGCTTTCAACATAAAGGTTTAGAGGCAACCAACTACGTTGATAAAGAATATGGTGTTGCTGCATACTTAAACACCTATAGTGGGCAGTTGCAGCCAGTGGGTGCTAAGCATTATTGGCCACCGGAACTATTTAAAATGGTGTGTAACAAGGAGTATGTACGTCAATGACAAGTGCAAAAAAGAACGCGTATACAGAACCAAATAGATGTTGGTGATACCGTTTATGCGCGCAAATGTGGAATATGCTCGCAAACAAGGCACAACCGTCATAAATGTCCTTCAACTGGTTTGGGTGGCGGTGGTAATTCAGCTCTTGGTGGAAGTTCATCTAATGTGCCCAATTATCAAGGATACATGTAGTGTTTTGTTTCCGTAATATGTTGTAATAAGTGTATGTGCTTGTTCATCTTGTAGAATGTATGAAATAAAATTATGTTTCCATTGTTGTTAAGCCTTATTTTCTTACGTTTGTTGACTAGAATTGGAGAGAGGAACTATCAGCTTTTTTGACGTATTTTTGGGTATAAGAGATACTTAAATGATTAATTTCAACAACTACAAGGAAACTACGCTAAAGGGCAATACATTTTACTACGCTAAAAGGGTACTACATTACAAATACGAGCACTACATTAGGCCACAAGATACCACTACAGGGAATTAAAGTAACAATTTATCTATTTTACTAGTCTTTAAGTAAATAAATAAGCTAAATCGGATTAAAAAAACAAATAAATTTAATCACAAAATAATCACAAAAATACATATACCACAGTAAAAAGTAACTAATTAATATTTTTTTAACAAGTAATAACAATTTCTCTATTTTACTAATCTTTTAGCATACTAATACTATAGTCCGGATAAAAAATAACAAATTAGTTAAATCGCAAAACAATCACAAAATAACATAGAGCACATTAAAAATAACTAATATGCATTTTTTATATAAGTTTTAACAAAACTAAGTCGGAATACCTCGATATAAAGTTTTGGAAAGTTGAAGATTTGGTGATTTGGAGCCGACACAAGCAACCTACTCCGAGATAACGCCTTAGCTAGGACGTGGGACCGAGGATCTACACTTTTTGTGGGACTGGCGGGCTCCACTCGAGCTATTTTAATCAACGATGTGGTGGGGAGG
>ML367490.1:0-27507 GCA_005239505.1 Nicotiana paniculata
TTCTATTTTAAATAAGTTAAGTGTAAAACTTTGGGAAACATGTGGGGTTGGTATGTTAATAAGAAAAACATCACTAGTAGACAACCTCTGGCTTGCCTGACCCCGGTATTGGGCGCCATCACGACCCGCGTGGGATTAGGGGTCGTGACCTAAACTTTTAGTGTAACATTGAACGTAACTTGCAATAACTTTTTTCGACTTTTATTTCATAACTCACTTGGCTTCAAAACATAAAACACCACTACGCACGACAAAAATATCTCATAAAATTACCTTCTTATCATCTTAATCACCCTAGTCTCACCCTACAAGTACGGGTTATAACATTCTCAACTTCCCGACTTTCAACGAAACTTATTTTCTTCAATTTGATTAGCTTCTTACCCTTCCAACCCTCAGGATCTCCTTAAAACTTTTTTTAACCCATCATTATCTTTGTAAAGGTCCTTCAATTATCTAACTCATATTAATTCACTTGAGATGAAATCTAACTTCATAGAAAAGTCACCCTATTTCAAGAGTGTTTCTGCTTAGAAGCGTCATAGATCGAACCCCAAAACGTGATGGGGCTTAAGGAAATCTCGAGTTGATAATGAGGGCTTCTTGAAAACTTCGCTCATGAAGAGCATAATAACTTAATGGGACAGGATAATCAAGACATCTATAAAACCACATCCAAACTACCCAAAGAAGGGACTAAAGTGACTTTTCCATCAAAATTAGGATTCGTTCACCCGGTTATCATGTTTTAATATTGAAGAATTGCATTAATTGATATACAAGTAATAAAGTATCGATATTATGAGAAGAGTATAGTAGCTATAAATAAATCAGGAACATATGTTGCAGAAGCACATGAGGTTCAGATTACAGAGAACCTGTCTTACGAAGAGGCTCTATTTGCTATTTTAGATCAGCTTGTCCACAAGTTACGGACCAAGAAAGTAACTTTCGTAAAGATATCGTGGAACAATAGGAACATCGAAGGTAAGAAGTGGGAAGCCATATAAGAGACAAATTCTATGTACCCTAAATTGTTTCAAATAAATGATTCTTGACGACTGTAGCTCGAACATGTGTTCTCTTATCCCGTGTTATGTTATTTCGATCAACACTTATTGTATGATTAAATGATATACAAAATTGAAGCGTTACAACCTTTTGAGGAGAAGAATTATTTGGACAAGGTATGGGTTAGTCCTTTTTGCAGAGGAGACATTATCGAAATTTCTGTAAAATCCGTAAGAGCTAGTTTCTCCTCTAAGACTCATTTACATTTGAGGACGAATGTTCCAAAGGGGAGAATGGTGTTACACCCCGTAATTTCATGTTACAATTCATCTTAAGTGAATCAATATGAGTCAGAGAATTGGAGGACCTTTACAAAGATAATGATGGGTTAAAATAAGTTTTAAGGAGTATCATGAGGTTTGGAAGGTTAATAAGCTTATCAAATCGAAGAAAACAAGTTTCGTCGAAAGTTGGCAAGTTGGGAATGTTACAACTCGTACTTGTGGGGTGACAATAGGGTGCTTAGGATAATAAGAAGGTAATGTTATGAGTTATTTTATTTTTGTGATAGTCGTGTATAATATTTAGAAGCCAAGCGAGTTATGAAACAAAAGTCGACAAGAGTTGTCGCAAGTTCCGTTCACTATTTTACTGAAACTTTAGGTCTAATATTACTGAGATTTTCTCGCAATGTACTTATACACATGAAATTGAATATCTACGAGTCTAGTTTCCAAAGCATTAAAGTGTTAATCGATACGACGTTGAAGTATAGAGGTACTCGCACTTTCACGAGACTGCACAAGCAGCTCTTGTTGGGACCCACTTGAGACGACCACCGACCTTCCTTTTTTAAAAAGATATTCAGGCTCATTTCGGGTCATTTATCCCCCAAAATTGGTCCAAATTCTCTCCAAAACCCTCTCTAACATATCCTAAGATCTCAAGAACCAAACTCAAGGGAAATCAACTCAAATCATCATCAAAAGTGTTAAAGACTATAAGAGAATGCTTCTATGATGTTGTGGTGTGATTGAGGGATATTATGAGCTAAGTTGAGATGGTGTTTCAAGTTGTAGCTGATTCCCAAGGTATATAACATCTTATTGACTGTTCCTAAGGTTAATCTTGTGTTGGTTGTGTTGTTTGAGTGAAAACCCATAAGATAGCACTTGAAAGAACATGGGACATGTTTATCATTTTGGTTGGACTAGTTTTTGGCCACATATATAGTTTGTGGTGGCTGTAAATTATGATAAATAATTTGATAATGTTGTGTCTACTGTTGTTAAGATTTTCTAGGTGTTAACTATGTTTATTTAAGAAGAAAACATGAAACACAAGTGATTGAAGATAAAGGTTAGGGTGCTAGGCGTATGTGGTTGTTTTGGAAGTCATTTGTGAATGTTTTAACTATGAATCACATAGTATATATTAGTATGATGACCATTAGTGGTCATTGGGATGTCATAAAAGTAGGGGAGTTGCTTCGCAATTTTCCATAAGCTATACTACTAGCCAAATACTATGGTACGTAATTATATGTTGACGAAAATATCATTTCACTTGTTATAGACGCAAGAAGTTGTGTTGAGCTTGGTTGAGGAATAAGGAAGAGATTGTACATGTATGTTAAGGCACTTCCTTCTTTCTTTTGGCATGATCTAAAGTGAAATGAATATAAATGGTACGCTATTTCATAACGAATCTATTCCAAGCAACAAAGGATGTACATGTTGTTCTTTTCATATAAAGTTATTCTAATCATGTATGTATAATCCTTGAATTCTATTGAGGTCCATATTGATGGTATGGATGTCCATAACTTTAATCGAAGGTGCAACGCCCTACGTCATTCCGAAAGGTTTGGAATGTGATTTCATGAGTTCAACATGCATTATATATATGTTTCTAATTTTCTCTACCGAGCCGCGCTATTGTCGGCCGTGTACGGCACCTACTGTGCAACCATAGATCAAGTGGGTTTTACTGAGATCCACATGCTCGGGTACGATTCTACCGAGCCTAATTATGGCTGGGTTTGTTTATAACGAGCCTATTAAGGCCGGGTACGATATGATAATGATGATGCCCACATAGGAAAATATTTTTAAAAGCTTATGTGTGTGTGTGTGTACACACACACACACATAAGCCTTGGACATGTACTGATTGATATGGAGGGGCCCTACCCGACCCTTATGACGTTTATGTACTCTTAGAGGCTATCTACAGATGTCATGTATATGGATGCTGGTAAGTCCTTGTCGGCATATGTTATGATTCTACAAATGGTAATGTCGTCGTTATAGGCCCGTATATCACATGTATAAATTTGTATATCATGTTGGGTCGTCCTGTATCGAGTATCCCCTTATGTTTTATTATGTTATCCCATGACTGAATTTCTGACCCATTTATGTATGGTGGTATAATAAGAAAGATATGTTACGTTAGTACTCGGCTGAGTAAAGCATCAGGCGCCCGTCGCGTCCCTCCCACCGAACTTTAAAGTTTGAATTCATCTCGAGTGAATTAATATGAGTCTGAGAAATGAAGGACCTTTACAAAGATAATGATGGGTTAAAACAAGTTCTAAGGAATATCATGAGGGTTGGAAGGTTAAGAAGCTAATCGAATTGAAGAAAATAAGTTTTGTTGAAAGTCGGCAAGTTGGGAATGTTATAACCCGTACTTGTGGTGGTGAGACTAGGGTGCTTAAGATGATTAGAATGTAATCTTATGAGTTATTTTAGTCGTGTGATAGTCGTGTGCTACGTTTGGAAGCCACGAGTTGTGAAGCAAAAGTCGGTAAAAGTTATTGTGTGTTACGTTCATTATTCTACTGGAAATTTAAGTCTAATGTTACTGAGCTTTTCTCTCAACGTACTTAGATTTATGGGGTGATCTACCCCAAATTGATATCTGTGAGTCTAGTTGGCAATGCATTATACCGTTCGTCAATACAACGTTAGAGTAGCGAGATATTCGCCTTTTTGCGAAACTGTGCAATAAGCTCCTGTGGGACCCACTTGAGACGGCCACCAACCTTACTTCTTTTAAAAGATGCTTCAACTTCATTTTGGGTCATTGCTTTCCCAAGATTCTTCCAAAAGCTCTCCAAAACCCCCTCTAACATACCACAAGATCAAAAGAAGCAAATTCAAGGTAAATCAACTTAAATCGTCATAAACAATGTTAAACACTACAAAATGATGCTTCTATGATGTTGTGGTGTGATTGAGGGCTATTGTGAGCTATGTTGACATGGGGTTTCGAGTTGTAGATGTTTTCCAAGTTATGTATAACATCTTCTTGATTGTTCCTTACGTTAATCTTGTGTTGGTTGTGTTGTTTGAGTGAAATACCATAGGATAGCACTTGAAAGAACATGGGGCATGGTTATTTTTTGGGTGGATTTTTAGCCACATATATGGTTTGTGGTGGCTGGAAATTATGAGAAATAATTTTATTATAATTTGATTATGTTGTGGCTATTGTTGTTAAGCTTTTCTAGGTGTTAACTATGTTTCTTGAAGAAGAAAACATGAAACACAAGTGATTGACGATAAGAGTTAGTGCTCTAGGCGTATGTGGCTGTTTTGGAAGTCATTTTGTTGAAGTTATAAACTAGGAATCACATAGTAAAAATAAGTATGATGTTCTGAAGGTTGTGAACTAATATATGGGATAAGAGTTTGATTCAATTTAGGTTTTCTTATTAGTAAAAACGAGCTTGCCGCTTAATATGATTGTTAAGATAATCAGAGAAGCTCATATTGGATTATATTGTCATTGATGCTATTGTTGGTTATTATTGGCAGTTGATGACTCTTCATGGTCTTTGGGATGTAGTATAAATAGGGGAGTTGCTGCCCAATTTTCTGTAAGCTATATGACTAGCTAAATATAACTGTACAACATTATATGTTGACGAAAATATCATTTAACTTGTTATAGACGGAAGAAGTTGTGTTGAGCTTGGTTGAGGAATAAGGAAGAGATGATACAAGTATGTTAAGACACTTCCTTCTTTCTGCTTATTCACTCTTTCTATCATTGCAATGCTATCTAGTGTGGGAGTTCTTTGAGTTTCTAATCGGTACCTTAGTTCTAGTTCATCCTAAGTCATCCTCCGATATCAACACCACACATCTATTTGTTTAAATTGCCCTTCCGATAATCCACATTAATATTACTAATCCACCTTTTAATGAAAACGACCCCATATTGCTTTATAACCTTAGAGCTCACTTGCCTACGAATTTTATTGTACTCACATACTTTAACTTATGTCCCTTAATAGTCTTCCCTATTCATTCACATTGCTATATTTGGTTTCACACAACCTTTCACGAAATTCTACTTCTCGTTTCTTTCAAAGTAATTTCAACAAAACATACTAAATTGTCGACTTCTCGTCCTCTAACACGGCTTATATGACGACCCGGTCGGTCGTTTTGAGATTTATAGCCCCAATCCCCTATTTATTGCTTCCCCCGTATATCTTTATGCGTATATGTCTTGCCGGGAGGTGTTGGTTGTGGTTTCAGAGTGTTTTTGGGACACATAGTCCCTAAGCTGAAGATTAAGCCTTAGGATTTTGATCGTAGTTGAAACTGTGTGAAGACGACTCCGTAATGAAGTTTCGTTGATTCCGTTAGCTCCGTTGGGTGATTTTAGATCCATGGGCATGTCCGGATTATGTTTGGGAGGTCTGTAGCATATTTAGGCTTAAATGGCGAAAGTCGAATATTTGGGGATTTTGACCGGTAGTGGAAATTTTGATATCGGGGTCGGATTCCGATTTCGTTACTTCCATCTTTAATTTAGGATTTGAGGTTGAAAAATGGGGGAAAATGGGAAGAAGTTCTTCAACTACAATTATTAGTTTTGAAAGGCGATTTGAGGTCTGATTCGAGTAATCATTGTATGGCTGGACTCATGAGTGAATGGGTGTTCATATTTTCTGAATGTTACCCGATTCCGAGACGTGGGCCCGGGGAGGCTTTTTGGATCGATTTTCTAATTTCTTGCTTTAGCTTAGATTTCATTAATTAGATATATTTATGGTATGTAATTGATTATGGCTAGATGTGGGCCACTTGGAGTCGGATATTCGTGGGAAAAGCAGGCTACCGATTGATTGAGCTTGGTTCGAGGTAAGGGGCTTGCCTAACCTTGTGTGGGGGAAATCCCTTTAGGATTTAGTGTTTCTATGATATGTGAGCGCCGTGTACGCAAGGTGACGAGTCGTACATGGGTTATTTGTTGAAAAACCTGATTTTTACTGAGTAATAACCTGTTTTCATCTTAATATAGTATAATAGCATGTGTAGTTATCCTCTTAGCCTAGAATAGCATGTCTACGTGTCTTAATTGCTTATCTTAGCTCTTTGCAACATGCTTAGCTGATTCCTGCTTCTTTTCTTGACTTGTACTTAATCTAAACTGTAGATTTTCTTGTTGTAATTGTTATCTTCATTCGTTTGAGCTGCGTATTTACTTTAGGACTACGGGACAGTATCCCGGGAGATCCCCCAGCATGTTTAC
Organism: Nicotiana paniculata; assembly: GCA_005239505.1. NCBI lineage: Eukaryota > Viridiplantae > Streptophyta > Magnoliopsida > Solanales > Solanaceae > Nicotiana > Nicotiana paniculata. Next base: position 6,565 of record ML367490.1, read on the forward strand.
TTTTGAGACAACGAGGGGGTACTATCACGACCCCAAATCCTAACCGGCCGTGATGGCGCCTATCATAGAACTAGGCTAGCCAACCATTTCAGACTATCAATATATATATCATAATTTCCCTAAATTAGCAAATTTTAAAATAGCAGAATGAGATGAAACAAATTACACACTACCCCAAAACCTGGAGTCAACTGTCATGAGCATCTATGACCAAAAATACAATGTACAACATAGTGCCTTGCTACAACAAAAGCCTGGAGTACAAAAGGCAAAACTATGAACTGAGGAAAAGAAAGGAGGTGAGCTGGGGACACTGAGCAGCTACCTCGATCCTCGAACAACTCCAAGCCTGTCCGAAAATCAGCTAGTGAGATGGTCTGGTACTTGGATCTGCACACTGAGGTGCAGGGAGTTACGTGAGTACGCCAACTCAGTAAGTAGTCAATGTAACTAAAAACTTGAGTGAGTGACGAGCAATTAAATCATGTAAAACCATATAATGAATGACAGTGGAAATGAATAAATCAAGTTAGGAATCCACAATTCCAAATATTTCATAAAACTCCGGTTTCCATTTTAAAAATCTCGTATAAAACATTTATCCAACATTTATTATCAGAGGCTCGGTGGAAAGAAGAGTGAAAAAATCATTTTCATAAAATATAAGCCCCTCGGCCACAATATCACTCACATTAAAGCTTCCCAGGCAAGCCTCTCAGTCACTCGTGACTCCACTATCAGTATCTCATGCTCTCACTTAAACACTCGTACTCTGCAGGTACCATGAATACACACAACTGCTGCGGTGGGCAGCCCGCTCCACTACACATATATATATATATATATATATATATATATATATATATATATATATATATAAGGTTGCGGCATGCAGCCCGATCCTTATAACATACGTTGCGGCGTGCAGCCCGATCCATATAATAGTCGACTGCGCTCACTGGGGGTGTACAGACTCCTGGAGGGGCTCCTTCAGCCCAAACGCTATATCTGTTGCGACGTGCAGCCCGATCTCATATGTGCATTGCTGCGCCGTGCAACCCGATCCATCTATAACATATATTGTTGCGGCGTACAGCCCGACCCACATGTAATATATAACATATATGTTGTTGCGGCGTGTAGCCCGTCCCATAATTATCCTCACATACTCGGCTCTCTGCCTGACTCAATCACCCTCACAAGCCACTCGGGAAATTTATCTAAACTCACGGGACTTAGTCCAAAATACTTTTCAGAGTTTCAAAGCAGTGTGATAACAGTGAAAATAACAACAAGTAGGAAAGCATGACTGAGTTCACAGATGTTCTATCAGGATAGTTGTACAATGGAAAATACCCCTGAGGGTCTAACAGGTCGGCACAAGGCCCCAAACATGGAAACTACCCCTGAGGGTCTAATAGGTCAGCACAAGACCCCAAACATGGAAAATACCCCTGAGGGTATAACAGGTCGACACCAGGCCCCAAACATGACTCACAATCCATAAACAAGTATAAATTTATGAAACACAGGATATCATAGGGTTTCAAATCGAATACGCAGCTTATAGTCGCTACAGGATGGACCAGGTCACAATCCCTATCGGTGCACGCCCCCACACTCGTCACCTAGCATGTGCGTCATCTCATTTACCAAAACAATATCAAATACCGAGATGTCACACCCTCAGATTTATAGTTACAATCGTTACTTACCTCAAAACAGCCCAAAAGCTATTCCGCGATGCGCTTGCCCCTCGAATTTGCTCCCAAATGCTCCAAATCTAACCAAAATCAGATTAACATCATCAATATACACTAACGGGACAAAACGCAATCGAAAGATATAAATTTTAACACAATTCCCGAAATTCAGCCAAATCTGAGCCATGGGCCCACATCTCGAAATTCAATAGAATTTACATCAGTAGAATCCTCATCCTCCCACGATTCTACACATACCAAGAACACCACAATCGGACCACAATTGCCCACCCAAATCACCAAAAGAATTTTCCAAACTTCCTCCCATTTTTCCCAACTTTTTCTACTTTAATTCTTCAAATAACAAGCCTAATCCGTCACAAAATAACATAGAAACGAGTTTTTAATCCGGGAAACATACATCCACTGAAGACCCTTGAATTCCTCTTTCAATTTGCTCTTAAACAAGCTCAACCCACATGCAACAACGGAAGAAATGACCAAAATTTCGCGGAGGCACCTATTTAAATTTTTTGTCGAGTTAATCCACACCTGTGGACCCGCACCTGGGGTCCCAGGTGCGCACCTGCGAAATCCCACTAACAGTCCAAACTTCGCACTTGCGAGTCCTTTTCTGCACCTGCGGCTTCGCAAGTGTGGCCCATGCTTCGCACCTGCGGATTCCTCCAGCATGGCCTCTTTTCGCACCTGCACAAGGACCTTCGCACCTGTGGCTCTCCATCCGCATGTGCGGCCACATCAGTAAATTAACACCAGCAACTATTTGCTGCAATTTCCTAAGTCCAAACCTCCGCTAACCATCTGAAATCAATCCCGAGCGCCTTGGGGCCCCAACCAAACATACCAACACATCCCATAGAATCATTCAAACTTAGTCGAGCCTTCGAAACACCAATAACAACGGAAAAACACCAAAATTACATCAAATTCAAGCCTATGAACTTTGAAACTTCTAAATCTCGCCAATGATGCCGAAACCAACCAAAACACATCCAATTGACCTAAAAATTTGCACACATCTCCAAAATGACATTATGAACCTGCTACAGCTGTCGGAATTTTGTTCCGGCCCCGATAGCTTATTTTCCACTACCGACCATAAATCGCCAAAAACTTACTTTTGCCAATTCAAGCCTAATTCTACACCAAACATCAAAACTTCATTCTGAACACACTCCGAAGTCCCAAATCACCTAATGAAGCTATCCGAGCTATAAAATCTGCATTCTGGGGTCGTTTACCAATAAGTCAACTCCTAGTTGACTTTTTCAACTATTAAGCTACTTTAAGAGACTAAGTGTCTCAGTTCTCACCATGACCACTCTGAACCCGAACCAACCGACCCAACACAACACAAATAGGCTAAGCAACATATGATAAAGCATAAATGGGGAAAACGGGGCTAATCACACGGAACAACTGGCCAGGTCGTTATAGGTACCTTGGGTGTTCTCCTTGTACATTTACTTTTGAGACTACGAGGCAGTACCACGGGAGTTCTCCCTGCATATTTATTTTGGGACAACGAGCCAGTATCTCGGGAGATCCCCTCCTGTTTACTCTCTGTGTTAAACTATTATTTGTTGTTTTTCCTTTTGCTTAATTCTAGATTATTATTATATTATTTATTTCCTACCTTATCTATTATCGACCAGTGGACCTGACCTGACCTCGTCACTACTCGACTGAGGTTAGGCTTGGATCTTACTGGTTACCGTTATGGTGTACTCGTGCTATTCTCCTGCACATGTTTTCGTGTGCAGATCCAGGTACATCATTGCAGCCTCGTCATTAGCCGTGCAGCCACTGCTGCTACAATAACTTCGAGGTACATCTACTGCGTCCGCAGACCTAGGAGTCCCCCTCTATCTCTTTTTGTGTAGTTCTTCTTCTTCCACTTCTAAATATTGATGTATATAGCAGATAGTAAATTCTTAGAAGCTTGTGACATGTAATGTTTCGGGTATTGGGAAAACCCTGTATGTACTTTTGAGAGTTGTTATTGTATATGCCGAGGGGAACTTCTATCAACTATTTCATTTTTGTTACTGTTAGTGGTTTAGATTTATGTTTTTCATTTTCGTATTTTGCAAATGTTAGGGTTACCTAGTCGTAGAGACTAAGTGCCGTTGCGACCGCACAGAGGGAAGATTAGGTCATGACTCCTTATTCTTTAGTTGTCTAATATTGATTTACTTATCTAATCATGCGCAAGTCACTGCGCAAACCCAATCATATATAACCTAACACCACCCAGCAACCATCGGTAACCATCAACTGTCATGGCCCTCGTAGTCCATCCCATAGCTTTATCAGAATCATCTCTTGGAAATATAGACAACTCTCACTCTATGAACTCCTAAGGTTGTGAATTTCCGTACCCTTCAAGGGCTCTATCACTATGAGGAACCCTCAAGTGACTCCAATTCAGAGAGGCTACCAACAGCATCAATACATGTACTGATGTTCTTACATAGACAGGGTCAGTGGTGGAACTCGTAGAGTTAATGATGGTGGATCCTCCCTCAACTCCTCTAGTACTAGTGGAATCAGGGGTATCTCACGGAGTGACTCACCCTGGTCCTCATAAAGATATGTCTCAATAGAGGGCGCGCATCTCCTATCCCTTCCAAATCCTTTCTTAACATCTGCACTAGCCGCAACTCTTCTTGGAAATGATATCTTTGTAAAACCTATATCAATGCATACGGTAGACTCGATTCCCTACAAATCCGCTCTTTCGCACGATCTAGATTATTAAATGAAGGTAACAATCCTAAATGTCCCACAGCCACCTATGCGTGCAACATACTAAAAGACAAGACTCTATTAGACACGACTTGTAGACATCCCTAGGACAGACCTGCTCTGATACCATATTTTTCACGACCCAAATCGGAGGGACGCGACGGGCACCCAGTGCCTTACTCAACTGAGTGCCCACGTAATGTATCTTTCTTATCATACCATCATTCGTAAATGGGCCGGAAAGGCATTCAGATGAACAAAATAAAACATATGGAAATTATCGATATAGGACAACCCAACATGATATAAAAACTTATATATGTGACATACGGGCCTATGAGGTCGACATGGACCTTTGTTCACTCATAAAATATGTCGATATGGAGTTACCAGCATTCGTATACATGACATATGTCTACAAGCCTCTAAGAGTACATAAATATCATAAGGGTCGAGACAAGCTCCGTTGTACCAATTAATACATTTCCAAGGAATACTGACCAAATAGGCAACTCCAAAGCAAGTGAAGTGGACCGACACCTTCCACTAAGATGATAGCCTACTATGAGGACAGCCAACTTATCTACCAAGTATTTGTGACTGGAAAGCATAAGTAAGAACAATAATGTGAAGAGTGATATAGAAGATACAACATGTAACATCTGAGTACGTCTGATGGCTATTGACATAAAATGCGTGATATATATATATATATATAGTAATATATATATATATATATATATATGCTTTTAAAAATATTCGCTTTTGTGGGCATCATCGTCATCATATCGTACCCGACCATAATGGGATCGGTAATAACGTACTCGGCCATCATTAGGCTTGGTAGAATCGTACTCCTCCACGTGGGGCTTAGTAAAACCTAACTGATCAGTGGTTGCACAGTAAGTGTCGTACCCGGCCTACTATAGCGCGACTCAGTGGAGTAAAATATATACATATATCTAATGCATATTGGACTCATTGAAACACGTTCTAAACTTTCAGAGTGACATAAGGTCATCCCACCTTAGATTAATATTAAGGACATACATACCATCAATATGAACCTCAACAAGATTCAAGCATCATACATACTTGCTTAGAAAAACTTTATAAGGGAAGAACATCATGGACATCCTTAGTTGCTTGGAATAGATTGCTTATGAAATAGCGTATTGTTTATGTTAATTTCACTTTAGATAATGCCAAAACAAAGAAAGAAGTTCCTTAACATACTTGTATCATCTCTTCCTTATTCCTTAACCAAGCATAACACAACTTCTTGCGTCTATAACAGGTGAAATGATATTAACATCAACATATAATGTCGTACAATCGTATTTGGCTAGTCGTATAGCTTACGGAAAATAGGGCAGAAACTCCCCTATTTTTACTACATCCCAAATACCACTAAGATTCATCAACATCCCAACAAGAACAACAATAACTAATAATAGAAACAACAACAATATAATCCAATATGAGCTTATCTGATTATCTTAACAATCATATTGAGCGGCAAGCTCGTTTTTACTGATAACTAAACATAAATTGAAGCCAACGCTTATTCCATAAATTTGTTCACAACCTTCAGAACATCATACTTATATGTAGTATATGATATTCGTTTAAAACATCAACAAAACGACTTCAAACAGCCCTATATGCCTAGCGCCTAACTTTTATCGTCAATCACTTGTGTTTCATGTTTTCTTCTTCAATAAAAATAGTTAACCCCTAGAAAAGATTAACAACAACAGCTAAGAAATTATTAAATTATTTCTCATAATTTCCAACCACCTCAAACCATATATGTGGCCAAAAAATAGTCCAACCAGAAAGATAACTAGGTTCCATGTTCTTTCAAGTGCTATCTTATGGTCTATTATTCAAACAACACAAGAAACACATACCTTGGAAAACATCTACAACCCGAAAACCCATGTTAACTTATCTCACAATAGCCCTCAATCACACCACAACATCATAGAAGCATCCTCTTGTAGTGTTTAACACTTTTGATGATGATTTGAGTTGATTTCCCTTGAGTTTGATTCTTGGGATCTTGGGTTATGTTAGAGAGGATTTTGGAGAGCTTTAGGACGAATTTTTGGTGAGAAATGACCCGAAATGAGGTTGAAACATCTTTTAAAAGAAGTAAGGTTGGTGGCCTTCTCAAGTGGGTCCCAACAGGAGCTTCTTGCGCAGTCTCACGAAAAGGGGAATATCTTTCTACTATGATGTCATATCGACGAACGGTTTAATGCGTTTGAAACTAGACTCACACATATTAATTTGTGTGTATATCACCCCGTAAATCCAAGTACATTGAGAGAGAAACTCAACAACATTAGACCTAAATTTTTAGTAGAATGATGAACATAACTTGCAATAACTTTTGTGTCAAAGTTGTTTTGTAACTCTCTCGGCTTCAAAATGTAACACACAAATATCAAATAACTAAAATACCTCATAACGTTACCTTCTTATCATCTTAAGCACCATAGTTTCATCCTACAAGTACGGTTTATAACATTAATATTTGTCTACTTTCGACGAAACTTATCTTCTTCAATTCGATTAGCTTCTTAACCTTCCAACCCTCACAATAGTCCTTAAAACTTGTTTTAACCCATAATTATCTTTCTAAAGGTCCTTCAATTCTCCGACTCATATTAATTCACTTAAGATGAATTCTAACTTGAAATTTTTGGGTGTAACATAATATGAGGCGGATAATTAAAGAAGTAATAATCTCACCTAATCATGGAAAACATAGGCAACAAAACAACATAATACAATAAATAATTTCCACCTGCTTGCTATAACCCCATAACAACATATACGTACTCTTCATCTCACATGTACATCGTCCCCATACAAAATACGCATAGAATATAGTAGAATATAGACCAACAAGTTCTAAACCCTCAAGTCAAGGTTATCCACAACATTTACCTCATTCCGCAAACAGATCAACACTCAACCGCGAATTTTCCGTTAGAATTAGCCTCCAAATCAATCAAATCAATGAAGTTGGGATCATATATCCTTTCAAAATCGCCTCTAGGCTGAGCTCAAACTTTAAGTGAAAAATGGGGAAAATTCTTACTTCGAAATGCTTTAATAATTGGGCATCAGGTATTCTTCGCATTCGCTAAGCACCTGACTGGATAATTCTTTTCACGAGACATCAACTATCGAGATGGTTAGGCAATCACCCTACCATCTTGCATCAACACCGCACCAAGGCCAACACTGGGGTTGTGTTCAAAGCAGTCTTGAGCTTTTGAAAGCTAGCCTTACACTACTCGGTCCATCTGAAAGGATCCCCTTCTGGATCAATCTGCTCATAGGTGCAACAATCTACGAGAATCCCCTTAAAACGACGATAATTCCAGGCCAAACCAAAGAAACTACGGATCTCAGTAGCTGAAGTCGGTCTGGGCCAACTTTGCACCACCTCAATCTTCTTCGTATCTACCTTGATCCCCTCACTCAACTTCACATGACCCAAAAATGCCACTGAATCAAGCAAGAATTCAAAAATTGAGAACTTTGAATATAACTTCTTTTCTATCAAGGTAAGGTGCACGATCCTCAAGTGCTACTCATGATCTTCTCGACAGTAAGAGTACACCAATATGTCGTTAATAAACACAATAACAAATGAATCAAAATTATGATGGAATACAATAATCATTAGGTGCATAAATCATGTTGGAGCATTGCTCAGTCCAAATGAAATCATAAGGAACTCGTAATGCCCATATTGAGTCCTAAAGGTAGTCTACAGAATATCTGAATCTCGAATCTTCAATTGATGATAACCCATCCGCAAATCAATCATGGAGAACACTCTAGCACTCAGTAGCTTATCAAATAGGTCATCAATGTGTGATAATGGATACATGTTCTTCACTGTAACCTTGTTCAACTGACGATAATCAATACAAATGCGCATAGATTTATCCTCCTTCTTCACAAACAGGACTGGAGCACCCCACGAAGGCACACTAGGCCGAATGAATCCCTTATCAAGCAACTCGTGTAATTGCTCATTTGACTCTTTCAGCTCTGCTGGAGCCATACGATATGGTGGAATAGAAATGGGCTGAGTGCTTGGCAATAATTCAGTACCGAAATTGATATCCATGTCAGGGGGCATGCCCGGAAGATCTGCTGGAAATACATCTAGAAAGTCTCTCACCACTGAAACTAACTTAGTGGAGGAGTATCAGCACTGGCATCTCGCATAGAGGCTAGATAAGCATTACACCCCTTCTCAATCATCCACCGAGCCTTTAGAAATAATATAAACCTGCTAGGAACATAATCTAATGCACCCCTCCAATCTAACCGTGGTAAACCTGACATAGCCAGTGTCATAGTCTTGGCGTGACAATAAAGAGTAGCATGATAGGGCGTCAACCGGCCCATGGCGAAGATAACATCAAAATATACCATACTAAGTAACAATAGATCAACTCTAGTCTCAAAACCACCAATAACAACTAAACACGAGGTCCACAAAAATAGAATCTCCAACAGGTGTAGACACATAAACATGAGAACTCAAGGAATCACGAGACACATCCAAATACGGGGCAAAGTAAAATAACACATATGAATAAGTGGATTCCGGATCAAATAAGACTGATGCATCTCTATGGCAAACCCAAACCATACCTGTAATGATTGAGTCTGAAGCAACTACTTCTAACCTACTCGGGAGAGCATATAATCTAGCCTGGCCTACCCCTCTACAGCAACTTCTACTCGCTCGTCCCCCACCCCTAGGAGGCTGAGCGGGTGGAGGGGCAACTGGGTAGCAATCATGGCTCGAGAAGTCTATGGACCTAATTGAATCTATGAAGCCTGAGTAGTATGGGAAGGTGCAACCCTCCTGAGTCTAGGGAAGTCTCTTACTATGTGGTGAGTATCACCACACTCAAAACAATCTCTCGTTGTGCGAGGTGGCTGTGGCTGGCTCTGCCCTGGTTGGCTGGACTGACCGCTGAAGGCATCCTATCGTGGCAGCTGGGACTAGCTCGAGCCTGGTCGACTGGACTAACCCCTGAAGGCACCATGTGCAGGAGGTGCACTAGAAAGTGGGCGGGAAAAGTGTGCAACTTGAGACTTCAAGACAACCGGAGCACCACTAGAAGCTGGAATTGCTGGATGAACTGGACAACTCACATAGCCCCTACCAGGACAGGTTGTAGCTGTAGCGTGACCACCACTAAATCCCCATGTGCCATAAGGCCTCTGGACCTCCCTATCATCTCTATCACAGTCTAGCATACCCTCCAACCTCCGTGCAATCTCAACCACCGGCTGATTTGGAGTGTCTGACTCCAACTCCCTAGGCATGTTTAATCTTATACTATAGTTAATCCCCTCGATGAATGGACGGACTCGCTATCTGATTGTGGCACCCAAGGCTGGTGCATGCCTAGACAAATCACTGAATCAGACAGCATACTCTGACACTAACATAGTACCCTGGCGCAGCTGCTCAAACTCCGCGTGACAAGCATCCCAAAGGGTCTGAGGAACAAACTCTCTCAAAAATCACTCTAAAAATCGATCCCATGTAAGTGAAGCTGCCTCGGCTCGGCTATCCACCTCGTGCACCTGGCAACACTGATAGTATGCTCCCTTTAGTTGGAACATAATAAAATCAACCCCATTAGTTTCCACATTGCCCATAGTGCGGAGAATGCGGTGACACTCGTCAAGAAAACCATGCACATACTCTGAAGAAAAACAAGTAAATGTAGAAGCGTGGTACTTCTTGAACCTCTCGAGCCTGAGTTGTTCCTCCTTAGATGTTGTTGTCCTAACCACGGGCTGAACTAAAGCAACATGTTGTACCTATATACCCTCTTAGTCCTGATCAACCTGGACCTACTACTCTGGGGTACGGGTCGCAGGAGTCTGTGCTGCTCCCCCAGCCAGAGAAGTGGTTAGTGCAAGTAAGATCAACCCCGCATGAGCTAAGGTACTAAACATGTTCAAGAGTTGTGCGAGGGTCTCCTGAAGTGTTCGGGTGGCACTAGGCACCTCGGGTGTCTGACCGCCGATTGGAGCTACTGGTGGCTCCTCTTCCCCAGCTCGGGAAGATGCTCTGGCTGCACCACGTGCCCAACCTCGGCATCTGCCCCGGCCTCTGGCTCTCATGACTCTAGCAAGGGATGCGGGGATCTGGTCGTCATATTCTGTGGTGCATGTCCTCACCATTTATGAGAGAATAAAAATTCAAAGATTTAGTTTTTAAAATCAACCACTTTGCATGACAAGGAATCAAAGAATTGAAGTTTTCCTAAGAGTTCCATAGCCTGTCGAAGATAAGTACAGATGTCTCTGCACTGATCCACAACACTACTAAACCTACTTATGACTCATAGCAGGAAGAGCATAACATATAGACTAGCATGCCCCTCTATGGCTACCTCTACCTGCCCGACCTCTACCTCGAGTTGGCTGAGCAGGTGGAGTGGTAGCTGGTGATGTAACCATAGCCTGAGGTGCAGATGGAGCACGCAGAGCTTGAGTAGTTTGTGGAGGTGCACCCCTCCTGTGTCTGGGGCAATCCCTCACTATATGGCGAGTGCCACCACACTCAAGAAGGGCTCACAGAGGATGTGGCTGTTGTGGCTAGCTCGAGACCGATCGACCAGACTAACTGCTGAAAGATCCCCGTGTAGGAGGTGCACTAGTCAATAGTGGCGCATAATAGGGAGCCTGGGGCCTAGTAGTAGCCGGAATACCGCTGGTAGCTGGAATTGCTGAATGAACAGGGTGACTCACATAGCCCCTATCCTAACGAGCTGCAGCTGGGAAACGAGTACTACTATATATGCCAGACTCTCATGACTGCTTGGCCTCTCTCCATTCTCTCTCCCGAGTCAGCATGCCCTCCAACCTCCTAGCAATTCCTACTACCTGTCGGTATGAAATGTCCATCTCCAATCGGGCCATGCGAAATCTGATACTAGGGTTGAGCCTCTCGATAAATCGACGGACCCGCTCTCTAATAGTAGCAACCAAGGTTGGTGCATGTCTAGCCAAATCACTGAACCGGACCACATACTCCAACAGGGTCATAGTACCGGTGAAACTACTCAAACGCTTCGCACCATGTATCTCTAAGACTCTGGGAACATACTCCCTCAAGAACATATCTGAGTATTGAGTCCAAGTGAGTGAAGATGCCTCAGCCAGACTACCCAACACATATACCTACCACCACTGATAGGTTGCTCTCCTCCGCTGGAACGTAGTGAAAGAAACCCCACTGGACTCCCCAACACCGATAGTACGGAGGATACTGTGGCACTCCTTAAAAAACCCTAGGCATTCTGTGACGCCAAGCCAGTAAAAGTAGGAGGGTGGTACTTCTTGTACCTCTCGAGCCTGAGTTGCTCCTCTTCAGAAACTGATGCCCTAACCTCGGGGAACTGGGACTACCGATTGTATTGGTATGACCTCTAGAACCTGGTCGACCTGAACCCGCTGCTCTAGGGTACGGGCAGCGGGAATCTATGCTCCTCCTCCGGCCTAAGATGTGGTAGGAGGTAGTGGGATCAACCCTGCCTAAGCCAAAGTACTGAACATGCTCAGAAACTGGGTGTGGGTCTCTTGGAGAGCTGGTGCAGTAACAGGCGTCTCAGCTGCCTGCGCTCCAAATGGAGCTACTGGTGGCTCCTCTGTTGCAGCTCGTGAGCGGGTGCTCTGGCTGCACCACGTGGACATTTTCGGCCTATGCCCCGTCCTCTCGCACCTCTAGCAGGGGGCGCGGGTGTCTGGTCATCTGATTCGGCTATACGTGTCCTTGCCATCTGTGAGAGAATAGAAAGACATATGTTTAGAATCCTGATTTCAACAATTTCACACAAGAAGGAATCAAAGAAGTGAAACTTTTCCAACAGTTCCATAGCCTCCCGAAAATAAGTACAGACGTCTTCGTGTTGATCTGCGAAACTCTACTAAACCTTCTTTTGACTCATATCACCTATGAACGTAGAGATCTAATTCCGACTTGTTAGAACCCGAATTTTCATCAGTAAGATGTCTTGACGGCACCTAGTCTCTAAGACTAGGTAAGCCTAACTAATATGCAGAATAACTGAAATAATAACTTAAATAGCAAACACCAACAACTATATACAAGTCATAAGCTCTAGATACATTGTAGAACGCTCATACATCACTGTCTATAAGATAAAAAGAAATAAGAGAAAGAACAGGGTAAAAGGCGACTTTGAGGCCTTCGGGCGCCGACAGGTATACCTTGAAGTCTCCGAACTCATATCGCCTCACTGGTACGAAGTACCCAGATATGCACAAAAAGATGTGCAGAAGCGTAGCATGAGTACACCACCACGGAACACAGTAAGTGCCAAGCCTAACCTCGGTAGAGTAGACAAGGTCAGGTCAGGGCCCTACTAGATATAATAAGAAACAAGGCATGAGAAATAATTATATAATGAAATGACAGAGAAGTGTAACAATAGAAAATCACATAAGGTAACAACACAGAATCCCAGAAGACAATTACAACACATAAGGAAGCCAGAATCTTAAAAGTGAAGCAACAACGACAACGATAATAATTATACAGTAAATAGAGGAAATAAATAGGGGCACTCGCAAGGTACTGTCTCGTAGTCCCAAAAGTAAATATCCCACAACGGCAATGCAGAAACCTCTTGCAATAAATAACAATCCGCATGGTAGAAACCTCGTGCTACAATAATACGCCACACGATAGAAACCTCGTGCCACAACAACAATATGTATGGCAGATACCTCGTGCTAGAATAATAATCCACACGGTAGAAACCTCGTGCCATAACAACAATCCACATGGAAGTAACCTCGTGCCATAATAATAATCTACACGACAGACAACTCATGCCACAATAATAATCCACACAGCAAAAACCTCGTGCCACAACCAAACAGGTTTCTTGATAATAATCACGAAAACCAACACATAACAAATGAAATAATGATATTAAGCAAAGAATCCTTAAGTTAAAGAATGAGTACGAAATCAAGGAAACACGTAATTCAACTAAGCCTATTGTACAAATTACAAAGAAGAGTTAAGACATGTAGACATGTGAAATTAGGCTAAACATGATGACTACACATACTAGAGAAACTCAATTAAGGAAATAGAAGGAAAACTACTTAGCAAAAACTGGATTTTTCAACATTTAGCTCGAGTACACAACTGTCACCTCGCGTACCCGGCCTTCACATAATAAAAATTACAATAACAATACCAAATCCTAAGGGGAACTTCCTCCACACAAGGTTAGACAAGTTATTTATCTGAAACCATGCTCAATCAGTCAATAAGAAGTCCTTTCCCTTGACTTTCTTACTCTGAACGGCTCAAATCTTGCCAAAAACAGTTACATACAATAAATATAACTATAAAACTAATCCAGATAATAAAATTATGATTTTTGCAAGAATTTGAAAAATCTCCCAAAAAAGTCCCACGTCTCGGGATCGGGTAAAAGTCAAAAAATCTGAACGCCCATTCAACCACGAGTCCACCCATACCAAAATTACTTAAATCTGATACAAATATCTTGATCAAAACCTCATTTTCGGCCTAAGAACTTTCCTCCATTTTCCCCCATTTTTCAACCCAACTAACTAATAAAATGATGAAATCAAAGACACATACATGGAATTCAACAAAAACTAAGTAAGAATCACTTACCCCAATTAACTACTTGAAAACCCCTTTATGAATCCACCAAATCCGAGGTCTCTAGCTCAAAATATGAAAAATGGGTTCAAACTCTCATTTTTTAAAATTAGTAATGCTGCCTAGGTATTCTTTCTTCGCGAATGTGGAACTAGCATTGCGTTCACGAAGCACAAAAAAGCTATTGTCTAGTTTCCCTCTTATGAGAACACGAGGGTCCACTCACGAACGGGGTTCAAACGATCCTCCAGCTTCGCGACCGTGAAGCCTATTGTGTGAACACGTAGACAAAACATAGGAGCCCATCCAGGCTGTCCTTCCTCTTCGCGAACGTGGATCCCTGTCCGCGATCATAGTGCACAAGGACCTTCCCCTTCACGAACACGTGGCCTACTTCGCGAACGCGAAGGGTATAATTCCAACAAAGCTCAGGCTACTCTATGCGAACGCGTGAGGATCATCATGAACGCGTAGATGGACACCAGAACTGGAAAAACCAAAAACCTCAAAATTCCTTCCAAGTCCCGAAATGCGCCGAATAAGGTCCAAATCACACCCGAGGCCTCGGAACCTCACCCAATAATACCAACAAGTCCTAAAATATCATACTAACTTAATCGAGACTTCAAATCACATCAAATGATGCTAAAACTACGAATTTCACCCCAATTCAAGCTTAATGAACTTATAAACTTCTAACTTCCACATCTGACGCTGAAACATATCAAATCAAGTCCGATTGACCTCAAATTTTGCACACAAGACACGTTTTAGATTACAGACCTACTCCAACTATCGGAATCAAAATCCGACCTCTATATCAAAAAGTCCAACCCTAATCAAACTTTCCAAAAATCTTCCTACTTTCTAACTTTCGCGAATTAACGTCGAAATGACCTTCGGACCTCCAAATCAACATCTGAACACGCTCCTAAGACCAAAATCGCCATAGGAAGCTCGTGGAAAAGAAGAAACTCTATTCTGGAGTCGTCAAAACAAGTCAAACTACGGTTAACTCTACAACTTAAACTTCAAACATAGGGATTATGTGTCTCATTCCACTCTGAAACTTACCCGAACCTGACACCAAGCACCCCGGCAAGTCAAGTAATCAAAAAATAAAATAGAGAGAGCAATATGTAGGGAATTAGAAGAACTTTGTAATTGTATCTTGTTTCATAGATTTCATTCTCTTACTAGTGATATAAAGCTTGAATTGACGAAAATTCATATCCAAATTTTTAGCAAAAAGGTATCCAATAGCTTTCCATTGAAGACAATCTAAGAGCTTAACAGTTACAATTTCTATCTAAATTTTTTGAAATTTGTCCAATGGAAAAGATATCATGTGCTAATCTACAAATCATATATCTTATGCAAGATGGAAACTTTGTTTAATGGAAAAGATTGTGCGCATGTTTTTAGAATAATTATTAGTAATCTTAGAGACTTTATGGATGTTATAGAAAGGTAATTTTACAAAGAGTTATGCTGTAAATACGGATGTTGTTGTTATAGGTAAAAAGCTATTATATAGAGGTAAAATATAATTAAAAATCGGTTCGAAGGAAAACTTAGATTTTATAGTGAATGCCTACTATACAAAGATATTGTTATAGAGAAATCTGACAGTAGCTAAAAATTAAACCCAAATTGTGGAAGTCTCTTTCTAATTAGTGAGTCGTTTTAAAATCACTTAAGCTTTCATTGGAGAACTTTTTTTACTTTGTCTCATGCTTTAGGTTTTTTAAAACTTATAATCTCTTCTTTATGTCCAAATGAATCTTTAATATGAATTCAAGTCCAAGTCTTCTTTTTTTCAAGGAAAACATTTACGAAAACAGTTTCTCTACTATTTATTTTGAACATTTTTATTAGTCCCTTGTCTTTATACAAGTTTATTTTAATTAGCCTTAATTTAAGTCTTCGGTTAACCATTTATTATGGATCTTAAAGGGTGCCTTAAAAACCTTTCCTTTAGATTACTTAAACCCTTACCTAGAATCTGTAGGTTAAGCAGACTTTAAACGGTGTTTTATTTTAATCAATTTAGGTGTCCTAATTCAACGTGAAAATAATTCAGTGGCGACTCCATTACTTAAATTAAATCCAAAATTTCCTATATGTTGTACCATATTTATCCAGTTTAAAATGGGTTATACTAGCTTGATGACTCTGCTGGGGACTTTAGGGTTTAAACCATAACACACTTAAGTTAATTAAAATGGCTTTGTATTTTTGTGAATGTTTCTCTTTGTTTAGTCTTATGTGATAATGAGCTAGCTCTTATAAATTTTAATTGTTATCTTTTATAAATTGTCATTTCGTTTTTACTTTCTCCACTTTTGGAAAACTCACACTATGCACACACCTAGAAGTTATGTGGTTTGCGGTTGTGCACTTTTTCAAAATATCTTAGAGACTTTATGGATGTTATAGAGAGGTAATTTTACAAAGAGTTATGCTATAAATACGGATGTTGCTGTTATAGGTAAAAAGCTATTATATAGAGGTAAAATATAATTAAAAATCGGTTCAAAGGAAAACTTGGATTTTATAGTGAATGCCTACTATACAAAGATATTGTTATAGAGAAGTCTGAAAGTAGCTAAAAATTAAACCCAAATTGTGGAGGTCTCTTTCTAATTAGTGAGTCGTTTTAAAATCACTTAAGCTTTCATTGGAGAAATTTTTTTACTTTGTCTCATGCTTTAGTTTTATTAAAACTTATAATCTCTTCTTTACGTCCAAATGAATCTTTAAGTCGTGTTTTCCTTATTATTCATGTGAATGATTTTTCATAATATTCTTTTTGTAGAGGAATTAATCTAAGTAATTCTTTTAGACTTTCTAATATATACTCTATATATTCTAAATCTTTGGTTCTTTGATATTCTTCTATATTAATTTTTATTAGGTTCGTTAGTAAATCTATATTGTTAGTAGCTTGTTGCCAATATTGTAGGTACGTATGATTCATTATTAATCTGAATCTAAATCTAATTCATATAAGTCCATGTATATGTCATCTGATATAATTAATTCTGTCCAATTTTGGTTTATTATCTCTATTATTTCAAAATTGACTAGTTTTTCATAGATTATCCTTCTTGCATCATTATCTATATTTTTTAAAACATGTAAGATGAGTCTTTTATAATTAAGGTCATCGTCTAATAAGTATGTATCCATTTTATCATATGTTTGCTAAACATATTCCCTCTAACCTCTATGCTTATTATCCTTATTCATCATAGTACAATAAGTTATTTTTATTCATCTTTTCGGTCACTACCATGCTTTTCTGCTTCAATCAGTTACCCTAACAGCGCCTCAACTTTGTTTACTCCCCTAAACGGCTTCCTTGCCTACTGGTTTCAACCTTAGGATGGCATAGTCTGGGCTTACCTACTCTTAGCATATTTTCATGGCAAACTTTCTCAAGATGAATTTTATAACAGTACTATAACATGATGAACAATTATAATTTACAAGAGATTATAAGGAATATAGTAATTTAGCTATTCATATTTAAGAAATGATATACCTTTTCTTGTACCTGTTCTTGCTTATTTCCGGTATCTCTTTTTTCTTGATTCATAGCTTTATTTTCAGTATCTTCTTTTCCTTGATTCATAGCTTTCTCGATTGTATATCATATGTAAGACAGAATAGAGAGAGTTGTAGTTGAATTGTGATATGAAAAATGCTGATGATTTTCATTCATTTTCATCTGCTATTTATAGATACAAAGAATGACTCTTTACTATTCATGAACGACCTTTACTGTTCATGATTATGACTTAAATTAATCTGACTCCTACTATTCATGAACGACCTTTACTGTTCATGAATATGACTCGTACTATTTACTTTACGACTTTTTTACAATAAAACAAAAGTATACTATTCCTATACTATTTACTTTACGACTTTTTACAATTTCTTTACATAAAGTAAATCTTTTTGCTTTATTTTGTCCGTCATATCTGTCTGCTGTCTTTGTCTTCTTTTTTATCTATTCCGTCATAGTTTTGTTTTCTTCTTTTTTACTATTCCAGCTGCACTTCTGGAACAATATTGTCTTCTCCTTTACATTTTGAACATAGATGATCTCGATATTTGTGGTCGATTATCTTGCAGTATCTTGTCAGTAGATCTGGGGAAATAAAAAAATTTCGTATAGCTCTTGTTGTTGTAGCTTGCTCAGGCTTCAGTAGACTTAAGACCCATTGCCTTAACTCTTCCATATCTGCTTCTTTTAATTCTCTGCAATTTGAATATATCATAGTTTGTTCCCTTGAGTAGTAGCTCCAGATTGCATTTTGGTTTAGATAGTTGTTTGCTAGTTCATTTATGTAGTAGATATTCCAATTATTCTTTTATTTGCATAAAATTCTGGAATATTTATTTTTTCTATTTCTTCTTGTGCTTCTATCTTTTCTGGTATGATCATCTCCCTTGTGAGTCCTATCTTGATGACTTGTATAATGGGCTTTATCTCTTCATGTAATATTTCTGCTGTTGCCGAATAAATGCATATGTAGAATAATGTTCCTTTGGTTATTCTTTTGTATTGCATAAATGCTTTGTGTAGTTCCGGTATAGTAGTTATCTCTTGTCCTGTTTGTGTATATACTGTGTCTAGTAATCCGTAATTGTAGCATGTGGCTACTAATCTTGCATTTGTATTTGGTAGTGCTATTAGTTTATTGTATCTCGTTAGATAGTGGGTAATATAATCTTCATCTGGGTTTTGGGTAGTTTGGGATCTTGGATTTTTATTCAGGATGTTTTGTATCTTATATATATTGTCAATATATGTGTGGGTTATATGGTTGTATGTCTTTTTGGTTTGGTTTAGGCTTTCTTTGTAGGTATTTACCTGTGATGGTAGGAATATTTCTTCTTGGGTATTTTTCTGTAAGAGTGGTTTTGAAAATAGGTTGTTCGTGTTTGTATTTGTATATCTGGTTTTGATATCTTCCTTCTTTCTTGCAGTTGAACTGCTAGCTGTGCTGCTTCCTGCAACTATATTTAGCAAATTGTTATGAGTTTTTAGGTGTTTCTCAACGTCACCTTCTAGCTCTGGAATTTTAGAGACTTCCGATTGTCTTAGCTCCGCATGTTTCAAGTCATGCTGCTGACTGCTAGTTTTTCTCATCATTTGTATTTCCTCTTCCATACTTTCCAGTTTTTTACAAAGTGTAGTCATGGCTAGGAGTAGATTTTCCATTGTACTATCTGGTTCAGTTTGTGTAGATTTTTCTTGATAAGTAATCTGCAACAACATTCTTATTAGTTGCAATAACTTCAATTGTAAATGTAAAATTTAGTATATTTAATACCAATCTACGTATTTCTTTTGTTGTAACTGAATCTTGTACTTTTCTGGTTATCCACCATTTTACTTGTGTATTATCTGTTCTTACAGTGAATCTATTATAAACTATATATGGTTCAAATGCTAACAAACATTTGTATAATGCAAATAATTCTTTTCTATTTATTTCCCATTTTTCTTGTGGTTCTGTATAAGATCCTGAATAATACCTGCAACGGTGTTCTATTTTTTCTTTATCATATTTATATTTAAGAACTCCTCCATAGTTATGATTACTTGAATCTGTTTCTACTATGTAGGTAAATTTTTTATTTTCATCTGGAAAATATAATTTTGGTAGTTTTTTGCATATTATTTTGACCTTTCTTTTTTGTTCTTTATCTTTTTCATCAAAGTGGTATTCTACATCCTTTTTTAGTTTTTTCTGTAAAGGTTTTAGGTTTTCTGCTAATTTGGGTATATATTCTCTTACTTGGTTTACTAATCCCAAAAATGATTGTAATTTTTCTTTGTGTCAATATTTTCATCAAGGTCGATTATTTTTTGTACTATATGAGTTTGCATTTTTATTCCATTTCTGTCTATTTGTATTCCTAGGAATTCTATCTGGTTTTTCATAATTTCTGCTTTTGTTCTACTCAAGCTTATGCCAGAGTATTCTATAATATGTATGAATTTTTCTAATAATTTTATATGGTCATCTTGTGTTTTTGAATATAGTAATATATCATCTATATATACTATACAANGTTCCATTCATAAAATCCCTGTGGTACTGTGAATGCTGTCAATTTTTTAGATTCTTCTTCTAGTTTTAAATGGTAAAATCCTGATTTACAGTCAAATTTACTAAAGTAATTATATCCTTGGATTTGCCTTATTTTTAATATCTTGTTAGGTATTGGGTAATTATATGTTTTAGTTTTTGCATTTAAATTTCGATAGTCTATAACCATCCTACTTCTTCCTCTTTTTTGTTCACTATGTTTATTTACTATAAATGCGGGACTTGTATGTTTACTATTACTTTCTTGTATGTATTCATTGTCTAGTAATTCCTTTATATGTATTTTGAATTCTGCTAAATCATTGAAGTTATATTTTAAGGGTTTTTGTGTTATTATACTGTTTTCTTCAATTAATTCTATTTTTATTCTTGTCTTATGTTTTTCCCATCTTTGTAAAGGATTATCTTTACATAATAATTCTATTTTTTCTTGGATTATTTTTATTTTATCTATTGCAAATATGATAATTTCTAATTGAGTAGTTGGATTTTTGTCTATATTTTCTAATTTTTGTGTAATTCTTTCACTCCCTTTTATCCATTATGTAGTTTTTCGCTGTTTATTATTTACTCTTTTTGCTCCTACCTTATTTTTACATGGTGTGGT
>ML367491.1:0-49659 GCA_005239505.1 Nicotiana paniculata
TTTTGCTTCAATAAATCAAATCAATTTATTTTCAAACATGGTCATTCAAATTTCCTAAATCAAGCTTACTTTGCAAAACTGAACTACTTACATTTTTTTCTAAAAATTAACTACATTAATTTAACTAAAAATGCATATGAAATTACTAACGTATTTTTGTTGTAATTTTAATGTATTAATTCTACGACTTGATAAGTAATTAATTCCTAAAAATGCAAATTAAACCTAAGATGGCATGATATGAAAATGTGACGAATTTTTTATGATTTTTCTATAATTTAAAATATTAAACATGCATAACGTGCAACTAAATAAAGAAAAGTTCCTAAAATTTATTAAAACTATTTTTGATTATTTTAGGAGTAATTTCTTGTAGGGCAAAAATTGGGTGTTCACAATTTATGGAGGGAGATAGGGTCCTGTTTAAAGTCTTGCCTATGAAGGGTATTATGAGGTTTAGGAAGAAGGGAAATCTAAGTCTGAGGTTTATAGGTCCCTTCGAGGTGTTGAGGCGAGTTGGGGAGTTGCTTATGAGCTGGCCTTGCCTCCCAGTTTATCAGGAGTTCATCCAGTTTTTCATGTATCCATGCTCCGGAGGTACCACGCCGACATCTCTCACGTGGTTGATTTCATCACTATTCAGTTGGATGAGAGGTTGGGCTATGAGGAGGAGCCAATTGCTATTATTGATAGACAGGCCCGCCAGTTGAGGTCCAAGAGAGTTTCTGCCGTAAAGTTCCAGTGGAAGGGCCAACCAGTTGAGGAGGCGAACTGGGAGTCCAAGGAGGACATGCGGAGCAGATATCCACACTTATTCAGCACTTCAGGTATGATTCTAGACCTGTTCGAGGACGAACATTTTTTTAAGAGGTAGAGAATGTAACGACCCGACCGGTCGTTTTGCGTTATCGGACCCTATTCCCCTAAATGAAACTTCCCATAGCGCTTATTGTGATTTATGACTTGCGGGGGCGGATGGTCCGGGATTCGGAAGTGTTTAGAGTGCTATAGGACCACTTGGTTCCTTAAGGTTGGCCTTTAAGGCCAAGTTTGACTTCAGTATACATTTTGGGTAAATGAGCCCGAAATCGAGTTCGACGATTCTGGTAGCTTCGTATGATGATTTCGGATCTGGGCGTATGTTCGGAATGGGTTTCTGATGACCCGGGAGAGTTTCGACGCCCAATATTGAAATCAGAAGTCCCTTAAGTTCCTATTGTGGTTTGGGACATGTTTTTGTGTTATCGAGGTCCGAACGGAATTTCGAGACTTGGAATAGTTCTGTTATGTCATTTATGACTTGCCTGCAAAATTTGATGTCATTCCGAGTAGTATAGGTCGGTTCGGCGCGTTGCTAGCGAAGTCAAGAAAACTTAAGTTCCTAAGTTTGGTTCTAGGGGTTTTGAGGTGTGATTTTGAGTTTTAGCATTGTTTTGGGTGTTCTGAAGGCTCGAGCGAGTCCGTATTATGATTTTGGGACTTGTTGATATATTTGGACGGGGGCTCGGGTGGGCCCAGGTACCTCCTGGACACCACACGAGGCCAAAAACCAGCTGAAATAGCTGCTGGTGCACCTATTCTGGTGTGATCCACAGGTGCGGTTGCCCAGTCGCAGGTGCGGAATCGCTCCTGCGGTCCCAGCCTCGCAGGTGCAACCCCCAGCGGGCAGTCCATTTTTCGCAGGTGCGGACAAAGTTCCGCAGGAGCGGAGCCGCAAGTGCGGTCTCCCCTCCGCAGGTGCAGGCCCAGGCTTCCTAGTCCATTTCCGCAGGTGCGAGACCGCAAGTGCGGTCTCGAGCCGCAGGTGCGGTCTCGAGCCGCAGGTGCGGAAACACTGTCAGACAATGTGTTTCTTAAATACAGGATTCTTCATTATCTCTTCATTTCTTACTCCATTAGAACACCTTGAGAGCTTGGGAAAAGGGCTCAACGACCCAACCACTGAAAGGTAAGTAAATCCTATCTTAAAGTGGTTAATGCATGCATTCTTAGTAGGATTTAACTACTTAATTAGTGGAAAATTTAGGAATTTGGGTAGTAACCTAAGGCCTTTGATAATCTATAAAATTACCCGTCAATTAGCTATGAAATCAAGTAAAAATCATGTATTAATGATCCTTAAGCTATGGGTGAGTGTTTCCTTCGAAATTTTTGGAATCCGAGCATGCGGGCCCGGGGTTGGATTTTAGGATTTCTTCAAGAAGGGAGAATTTAACTGAGTATTAGGAGGATTTCCATACTTTGAGCATAAATTGATGAATTTGTATAACATTTGGCTAGTTTCGAGTCCTCGGATGTAGAGTTCGGAGTTTCGGGTGCGTTCTTGGTCCGCGGAGTAGATTCGTCACGAGGTGAGTCTCCTTTCTAACCTTTTAAGAGGGAATTATCCCCATAGGTGATTATAAATAATTGCATGTCCTTATTTGCGGGGGCTACGCACACACAAAGTGACGAGAGTCCGTGCGTACCTACTACTATGTTATGTTGGGCAGTTCTAGGACTCACGAGCATGCTTATATGTGCCTTACATGTATTCCTAAACGTATTGTGAGTTGATTATTATCCTTGATGGCATGAGAATATTAGGAAGTTATGTTCCATGATATATTGCTTAAGTTCTTGCCTTAAAGAATAATCTCTGTTAATTCCTTAAAAATTGATAATTTTATGTATGTATGCGACACCGCGTCACATGTATGATTCGTGAGCGGAATCGCCTTACTATTATGTCAAACGCGTCACATGTTCGATTCGCGAGCAGGGTAATAGATGCATTTATGGTTCGAGCCGTTCGACCCTCGGCAGTGCACATTTATTTTCGCGACATTTCGGTCGTACGCTTCCGGCCTATTATGTGCTGTATGATTTACTGGGAATTTGTTGTAATTGTATAAACTGGTTCATGTTAATAAGGGAATTTAGTACATTATGTGCTAGTGAAATTTGACATGAAAAGGTAAATACAACTATACTTGATAATTTATATCTTTGTGATTTCTACGACTGTTATGCCTGCCTAGTTCCTATTAAATCATGTTATTTAGAAATGTTGACCCTAGTAAGTATTACGTCTACCTCTCGTCACTACCTCTTCGAGGTTAGGCAGGATACTCACTGGGTAAATATTTGTTTATGTACTCATACTGCACTTCTGTACTTAATTGTATAGGTTCTGAGGTTGGTGCATCTGGTTATCAGACCGGAGCTCGATTTTTATCTTAGTTGGACCCGACTTCACGGTGAGTTGCTTCTCCTGACGATCCTCGACAGCACCATGGAGTTTTCTTTTGCTTATTTCCCGTCTATTTCTTTCAGACAGTGGGATTGTATATTATGTTTTGTATATTCTATTAATATGCCCGTAGGACTTGTGACACTAGTTCCTGGCACACACGTAGTTATTATTTTGGTTTGCGGGTTTGTATATGTATATATTGGCTCATTCCTCTCTTTGACTGCTTTTGGTAAAAATGGCTTGCTATCTTTTTCAATAAATATTTTGAAATTTAAAACTTGGAACGTATTGGGATGTTTGACCAAGCATGGGAGGAATCCTTAGTAATTTAAGTGTGGACTTGCCTAACCCCAGTGTTGGGCGCCATCACGACCTGAGTTAGTATTTTGGGTCGTGACACAAGTGATCAAATATCCATAACTGCAATCAAATGTTATCTTAAGCTATATTTTTGATGTGATATTTCAAGATTGACGTGATATTCAAAAGTGGGCATAACATGATACTCCTAGTTATAATGATTTAATATCCTAACAAGTCTTGAAGTAGGAGATATTTGTAAGCATTTAAAGTTTATTGGATTTAAATTTAATAAAATAATTTAGACTATATATTAAATATATTAGTTCAAATAAATATTATGGGCTAATATAATTGGATTAATTACTCAAGTCAAATATATATGGATTGAATAAATAAGTGCCAATCTATCGGGCTAGCCCATTTAAATGAGCTAAAGTGATGATCCCAATTAAGCCCAAGATGCCATCTTCCTAGAGACCCAGTTTGGTGTCACGTGTCAAATGACGTGGCACGCCAAGTCAAATGAAAGAGTCAATAAGATCGTACCACGTGTCAAAATGACAACTCATGCTAGCCAAATTAAAAGCCAATGAAACGGTGCCACGTGTGCAAGTGACATGTTCTGGCCAATCAAATGCGGCCTTGCCACACTTCAATTTGATTGGTCGGAAAGAGTTTGTTCTTATCATAACTCTTCCCTTCCACAACTATAAATAGGGGTATTCATAACCCAGAAAAGAGTCCAAAAGTTATAACAAGAAGCAAGAGAGAGCTCGTGAATCAAACACTGCAAATTTCTTTACAAATTCCAAGCTTCAAGCAATCAAGTTCAAGTTCAAGTTAAAGAAATCAAGTTCAAGCTCATAAACGAAGAACAAATCAAGATTTAAGGAGTATGAGTTCAAATCAAAGTTCGTGCTAGTTGAATCCAAGACTATCGTTCGTGGCAACAAATATAGATTCAAGACAAGCTCAAGGGCCCTAGAATTTATTTATTATTGGAAAGAAGAATTAGAGAATTCATAGAGATTGTATACTTATATATTTGAAATCAAATACTATGATTTGTTGCAAAAATTTTCGATCTCGATTATTTTCTCGACGCAAATTTATTGTCTACAGGTGTTTCTCTAATGGGATAGAATTTATGCTATATTTATTTTATCTATTTGTCAAGTTGCTCATTAAATTCTAACAGATTGGCATGATTTTTCTATTAAGGGATTTCTTTATTGGATCGGTAGAGTATATGATATATTTATTCTACCTATATGTTAAGTTGTCCATCGAAATCTAGTCAATCGACAAAATTTTCATGTGTTATTTTAACAAAATGTTATTAGAACGTGCAACTTCAATTTCGATCAAACCACCCCTAATCTGCTTCAAATCATCTCAAAATTGAAACAAAGCTTCCAAACACCAATATAAATAATCCTCAATCATCAATTTAATCAAATAACACCAAACTAAAGAGATACTATGTCTTCGTCAACACTTTGTAAGGTCCAATAATAGAGTTTTGAGCTTTTTACAGTAAATCACTAGATTAGTATTTTGATTAAAAAATACGATTTTAACTGTTTTAAAACATAATTATCAACATTCAACAATTTTAACAATAACAGACCATTAACCTTCTATTTTTTGCCACCAAATAAGAATTTCAAGCTTTAATCGAAGAACTATGGTGTTAAAAAGGAAATCTATATCACTAAGACGGTAAAAAACCCAAACATTTCGCCTAAGACCAATTTCATGACATGCGGTGCATTGTGCTAGTAAATTGAATTAACAGTCTTATGTAACATTTAAATATTTAGTCCTAGAAACAGAAGCCACTTATTAGTTGAATATGAATCCGTTTGGCCAATCTACCAAAAATTATTTATTCTTAAAAGTGTTTTTGTTCAAACATACTTTTTGAAAAGGGATTTTTTCATTCTTATACACTATTTGAGATTTTATTACGAATGTACTACAAAATATTTACAATCCACCTTAAAAGACTCTCAATCCATTATTTATGCCTTCAATCAAGAGATTTAATTACACCCTTTTCCTTTTTTCTCACCTCACTCCCTTCTTCTCTTCAGATTCTGTTTGCTATACCCTTGATATCTAAGGTCTTTTCTTCTCTTTGAATTTTCGATGTAAACTACTACTATGCGTTTTTCTTACGTTCTTTTCGTGCTTGACTATATCCATCAGATTATCAACATAGCTCTTCCACGTGGCAAAACCAAGCTTTCTAAAGCCACCAGCAACCCGTCAGAATCTTTTTATTTTTCTTTCTGATTTTTGGCCAAAAATAATAAATTCTTTCTATCAATTGGAATAAAGCTTCAATGTTTTTTCAAATGCCTCCACTGTTAGTGATTTCGAGACTGAGGGGATCGAGCATGTAAATAATTAATTTCACCAAATTCAACATATTGACACAAAATATAAATATATATATTGTTTACATTATTATTTCTATCCAGTTAAATACAATTATAACTATCATACAACTTAAATATAATTTTTATACATATTTTATACAAATATGTCTTTTGTATATTTTATATCCGATTTATACATAATAAAAACAAATTTCATACAACTAATTATATATTATACAACTTATCTACAACTTTCATACATCATTTTTACCCAGTTATATACAACTACAATATCATACCACTTAAATATAATTTTTATACAAATTTTATTTAATATGTCTTTTGTATATTTTGCATATGATTTATACATAGTAAAATAAATTTCATACAAATAATGGTATATTATTCAACTTATCTACAAT
Source organism: Nicotiana paniculata (assembly GCA_005239505.1). NCBI lineage: Eukaryota > Viridiplantae > Streptophyta > Magnoliopsida > Solanales > Solanaceae > Nicotiana > Nicotiana paniculata. Next base: position 6,345 of record ML367491.1, read on the forward strand.
CTATCTACAACTTTCATACATTATTTCTACCCAGTTATATACAACTACAATATCATACAACTTAACTACAATTTTTATACAATATTTTTCAACTTTCATACAATATTTAAATAAAAATATGTATAGAGACAACATAATACAATTTTTCTACAACTTTACTACAATTTTATATGTATAATGTATGTTAAGTAATTCAGCCAAAATCAAGTTTAATCTCCACCAAAACACCCTCAAAATTGAGATATAAACTCCAAATAATATTCTCAATTATTTGCAACAACACCCAATCCAAACAAATAATTTTGAAAACACAAATTCAAATTTAAAGCTTCAAAGCTTTTTGCTGTCAATGGTGAAATTAGTACTCTCTTTTTCTTTGCTCTACATTACTGAAAATAGGGATTGAGAGAGAGAGAGAGAGAGAAAGACAAAGAGAGACAAAGAGAGAGAGAGAGAGAGCACAAGAGGGAGATAGAATAAGGATGAGAAATATTAATTCCTAATATAAAGGGAAACTCATTTAATTCCTAAAGTGTATATAATTGGTAAATTTGTATATAGGATGTAGTTAAACTGAAACTTGAGTAGGAAGGGTAATAAAGTTTCAAATAGTGTGTATGAATGTAAAATTCCTTTTGAAAAAATACTTTTACAAATAACAGTTTCTGTTTGCCCCATTCGTTTGAGTAGTGCTTTTTGAAGTTCATTGTGTTTGGCCAATTTTTTAAAAAAGTACTTTTAAGTATCAAATTATGAAAAAGGATAGTAAAAGTTCAATTTGTGATTAGCATTATTTAAAAAATAAAAATAATTTAAATATGTATTATAAAAGAAATTTAATTAAAATATAAAAGCGTAAACTAAAAATATAAATTAAAAATTTCAGTTAATATAAAATATAAGTATTCCAGAGCAATAACATTGAGTGTTTGGATTACTTATTGTTTACATGAGAATTTAAATGTGTCAAAATACATCATTCAATATAAATTTAAAATCTACGCTTAGAGATACGAGAAAGAGACTAAAAATTTGATTAAAATTAATAAGAGAAGAAATGTAAAGAAAAATATTAAATTAATGAGGGATACTTTGAAAAATACAAAATATATTGTCAAATTATTTTTGTCTTGAATAAATAATTTTTTTACTTCTGTATCTATGAAGAAGCTAAAATTTATAGCTTCTCCAAAAGCAAAAAAATTGTTTCTACTGTTCATCTGCTACTCCTCAAAAGTACTTTTTCATTTTGATTAAACACCTTAAATTTTTCAAAAAATATTATTTTGATAAAAAAAAAAGGATGTTCCTTTTAACCTTCCTAAATCTTGGCCAAACAGGCTCTATCCTTTAGGCCGACAAATTTGAGAAAAAAAGGTATCCCCTAATATATTTAATAGGATATTATTGGTGGTCCATTTCACCCTGGGTGTAAACCTCTTTGACCTCTCTCCTGTAGGATTTTTGTACATATAGTCATCAAATGATCAAAAATAACTTTGATTCTTTGAGATGAAATTATCCTTTCTTTTCCAAATGCTGGTTTATCATTTAATTAATCTAGTGTAGTATCATACCATCAGTGATTTTTTTTTTGGGGGGAGGGGGGCTCAAGTATCATTTTGAAAAATTTAAAAAGAATTTCTTTGACCAGATAAATTATTGGCTTACGCTGACTTATAGAGAAAAAAGTGCTAAATCTTGTGAATCTCTAGGAAAATTGGGTTTATTTTTCAAAGGATAATCAATTCCTTGTGAGATTCTCTAGGCAAAAATATGTGGGCAATGAGCATCTTCTTCTGACTTTTATATGGAATTAACATTGTATTAGAAGCTAAACAAAAGTAACAAACACAGTGAGTTAACGATAATTAGGAGTTATAACACCAACTTTACTTATTAGCTATCCATGATAAAGTATATTCTTATTTATTGATTATTCTCTTTGATTTAAAATATCACTCCTAGTTATTTTCACAAAATGAAAATTTTAATATACTTAATGTTTTGAAAAATAAGAAGTCATTAATTCTTTTTTTTTTTTTGTAAATTTAATTTTTCTTTATCAGTTTCAGAGCATCAATGAACTTAGATGTTTAAGAGATTAAGCTAGCGTTCGGCCATGGATTTCCAAATTTATTTTGAAAAATCTGTTTTGGGTGAAGTTTGGCTTGAAGATAAAAAAGTGTTTGGACTTATGTTTTCAAAACATATTTCTCAAATATATTTTGAAAAAACATGTATATTATTAGGGACTTGGTCCAAAACCAGTTCTATTTAGGATTTTGCCAAATAAATCCAAGTTTATTTTGACAAAATCTATGATCAGCCTGGTCCTAAAGATTGTGCCAAAAAAAAAAAAAAAAACTTTTCTGAGTAAAACTATTAAATATTTTTAGTGATAGAGCGTATACGTTGAAAAGGCAAATAATATGAATAACAAAAATATCTAAATAAGAATTTTAAAAGTTTAAAATCTAAAATCTATTATAATATCGAATAGAGAAAAGATAAGTGGGGTCAACCATTCAGCTACGTTGCGTGAGCACCGAGCAATGAGTGTCACTTCCTCATCATCAAATTGTCGGTGCTCATTAAACTTTAATATTTGAACTTTTCGTATATAAAAAAGAGAATACTTAAATAGTTTATTTATAAAGGATTTTGATTTAAATTTGTTTTTGTATCTCTTTTAGATATGTAACAAAATTCATAAGAAATTAATTACATTAATCTTCGTACTTCATATAGATTCACCTCAAAAGGAGGAGTATGAAATTGAGTTTATGAAGTTGGGTACTTCCTTCAACTTTCGCTCACTGTTAAGTTACTTTATTTCGTCTACTTTAATTGATTTTTTAGCTATTTTTATATATATTAAAGAATTTATGTTCTAGCATTAATTAACAATAAAATTGATCATATTCAACTTAATTATTTTATTAAAAATACAAGAAATACTCCTAGGGTTTTTACTCCAAGAGAAACTTTAAAAAAAAGAAATTAATTTTTTCTTGATATTTGAATAAATTAAATATTATGAATCACAAAAAAAAAATTAAAAATCAATTAAGATGAACCGAAGGGAGTATAAGTTATAACCATTTTAAAATTAATTTTCTTCTATAATACCGGAAGATCAAATAGGAAGAACTAAAATAGTAAAAGTTGAACTCAGACCTTTTATATTAAAATTCTGGCGAATATCACTAGACTGTAAGAGTAATAGATTATAGTTGTAATCATATGCATTTCTCCATTTTTGGATAAATCAAGAGTGAGACAGTGCTTATTAAATTAGTGCCATTTATTTCTTTTTTAAATGTCCCACAAGGATTAAAGCTAGTCAACAACCATCAATGGGGGCTCCCTATCTTAGAGTGCTTACAATATAACACTAGTTCAAAATAAATATTTTTTGATTGTTTTTATATATATTAAAAATTTATTTTTTAATTTTAATTAGCAATGAAACTGGTCAAATATTAATTTTTACTGTCTATTCACATAATCACTTCTAACATAAACTCTAATATTGTTTACTCCAAGAGCAATGTAGAAAAATATAATTAATTAATTCTTGAAATCTGAAAAAATCACTTATTTTGGACCACAAAACAAAGATAAGAATATTACTTATTGTGAACCTGAGGAAGTAGTACAACATGCCATGTGGATCACCTTCTCACGTACATGTGTCCATGCAAAGATGCCAAGCTCTTGTTTTCTCCTTTGGAGTTGGTATTAAATGCATTTGGGATTTTCTTTTAAAATGATCATAATTCAATAATTTTCAATTATATAGTAGCATGAGTTCTATTTTTATTAGCTTTTTTTGACTTTTATTTAATTGGATTCCATTTTCCCCCTTATATAACTATATAAGAAGAAGAAACAAAGAACACCACAAACGAGAGACAAGAGGTCATCATGTGATCATACATAGCTTTTGTTAAAGAAAACTATTTGGTATTCAAAATTCACCCATTAAACTTATTTAAATGAAAGATGCTCTATTAGGAATATTTTGATTTTTAGGATTTGAACCCAAAATTTCTGATTAAATCTCATATATTTCATCATATCTCTCGGTGACAATCCTACCTCCTTCGATTGTGTTTCAACAGGCAACTTGTTAATAAAATGCTACTTCTAGAATTAATTTTTCATCATAATTAACACTAGTACTACTATATATTTTGAAATTTTACTTGTTTTTTACTGCTACATCATGTGACCATACCTCCTGCTTTCAAGCACTGTCTACCGTGAAGACGACAAATGATACCGAAAAGAATATCATATACACTACTAACTTATTGGTTGTACTCTGACTTTATTAATTATCTGGATCTAATTTTTCTGGATATAGAATCTATAATCTAGTAGTAATAAAGTACTGGTTTTATTATTACAAGATATTAAAGTGTGGGGAAAATAAATATTCAAGTGAAGCCTAAAGTAACAGGCACCATGAAAGGAGAGAAAATAAATAAATAAATAAATTCAAGAAGTCTTCTGCAGTGGAAGGTTTTACATAGAGTACTAAAAATTCATATAGTTTTGATCTTCTAATTGTATTTCGTAATTCTTGATCAGAAAATTGAAAATTCGTAAAGAAAAAGTTTGGCAACATGGTGGCAGCAATCAATAAATGCCTCCACGTATACAAAATGAGTCAGCTTCATGATTATGAAATATCTTACGAAACTGTTTAATTATATACCCCAAAAGTAATATATCAATACTATCGAGTCAATAATTAAAGGTAATCGTTCAGAAAAATAAAATTAGTAAAAACACAAAAGATTAAACAAACTACGAAAATATAACATTATGCTATCTTTTTTGTACTATAAGGGGTCGTTTATATGGCTTATGCCGGAATAAGTTATATTGATATAAGTTATGCTGAGATTGTATTTTATCCATTGTTTGGTATATTATATTAAATATGACAATTGCATAATTTGTAAGAAGAATGTATAAGCTATAACAATGCTAATTATCCCATCCTTTATAAGATATAAGTTATTTCGATGTTAATTTTAATTCTGATATAACTTATATATAATTTATTAACCAAACAAAGTATTAAGATGATATTAAATTTTTTACCACTATACCTTCTTATACCTCATGCCAAACCACCCCTACCCCTAAGTGTAAATAAAAGTTTAATCCATTAGAAAAATGGAAAGAAAAAGGTCACTTCTTGTTGGCAATTCAGCACTTTTTTCCTTATTTAAGAAGGTAGCTAAGGATCATCCAAAGATCAAGTTCTAGTGACCATTTAGTCTCACTACTGTCTCTTCTGAGTAAAGGAAAAATGGGTTTCAAAGTTCTCTTTTTCTTTGCTATCCTCTTCTTTTCAGCTGTCTCTGCTTTTGCAGAGGACAATTCTGGCCTTGTAATGGACTACTACAAGGACACTTGCCCTCAAGCTGAAGAAATTATCAGAGAACAAGTTAAGCTTCTCTACAAACGCCACAAGAACACTGCATTTTCTTGGCTCAGAAATATTTTCCATGACTGCTTTGTTGAGGTACTAAAAATCTATGTCGTTTTTCTTCTTGAAGATGTTAAATGAACATATGACAAACAACTGAACGTTTATTTTTCTGCAGTCATGTGATGCTTCATTGTTGCTGGACTCAACAAGAAGGATGCTGTCTGAAAAGGAGACAGACAGGAGTTTTGGTATGAGAAACTTCAGATACATTGAGACTATTAAGGAAGCTGTAGAAAGGGAGTGCCCTGGTGTTGTTTCCTGTGCTGATATTCTTGTTTTGTCTGGTAGAGATGGCATTGTTGCTGTAAGTTTTTAAGATATTTTCTTTCTTAAAGTGTTTGTTTCCTTTATTTCTCTGTGTACTTGTAGTTGTAGATCTGTATTTACTCTATTCAATAGTTCATAAAGTTTCCAACTTTGAACGAACATTTACTCTGTGGGTATGACTCAAGTTCTTGTCCTTTCATACTTAGTGGAGAATTAAAGAGAAGACTTATCCATATATGTGTTTAACAAGTTCAGATATTTGTCTCTGTTTCCATTTTTGGCTTTTAAAAGTGGCTTGGTTAAATAGTACTCCTACCTACTGATATGTAATGGACTTGTACAACAGCTAGGAGGGCCATATGTCCCTCTTAAAACAGGAAGAAGAGATGGAAGGAAGAGCAGAGCAGATATTCTTGAGCAACACCTCCCAGACCACAATGAAAGCATGAGTGTTGTTCTTGAGAGGTTTGCCAATGTTGGTATCAACACTCCTGGAGTTGTTGCCTTGCTAGGTACTGTAGACACCCCCCCCCCCCCCCCNAACCCCAACAAACAAAAAAAGAGCACTTCAAATTTCTTGGTTCTATTGGTATTTGACCATAAAGGGGAGCCTTGCCCAACGGTAAGAGTTGTGTTCATGTGACCAAACATGGTCTAACCCTCGGGAACTTAGTAAATTACTACTTTGTTTAATTGTTATCTGAGTGAAAAAATCAAAGCTTATTTTGTGTCATTTGGTCTTGAACAGGGGCTCACAGTGTGGGAAGAACACACTGTGTGAAGTTGGTTCACCGTTTGTATCCAGAAGTAGACCCTCAACTCAACCCAGACCATGTTCCTCACATGCTCAAGAAATGTCCTGACCCAATCCCAGACCCAAAGGCAGTGCAATATGTGAGAAATGACAGAGGCACACCAATGAAGCTAGACAACAACTACTACAGAAACATATTGGAGAACAAGGGCTTGATGTTAGTTGACCACCAACTAGCAATGGACAAGAGGACTAAGCCCTATGTAAAGAAAATGGCAAAGAGCCAAGATTATTTCTTCAAGGAATTTGCAAAAGCCATCACTATTCTTACTGAGAACAATCCTCTTACTGGAACAAAGGGTGAGATCAGAAAGCAGTGCAATCTTGCCAACAAGCTTCATTAGAGACTTGCCTTTATTAGCTATATGGCTGTACTCATTATCACTTTTCCCCTTCCTTTGTATAGGTGAGGGAGAGGACAGTGAAAATGATGGGAATAAGATGGTGTTCTCTCGGTGTGAGTATGTTTTAGTGCAAGGTAGTAGTGGCATGAAATTGGTGGTGACCATGTTTATTACATTTTATGTTCTGTTTGTAAAATCCACTGTTTTAGCTATCCTTTTAATTAAGCTATGGTGAAGGAGGTGTTTGATGGTTTATAAAGCAAGAATGGTGATTATGATTCTTGCATAGAGATTCACATTTTAACAATACAAGCAAGATTCCAGTAACTTTAGGTGGAACTCAATAATAAAAAGAAGCATCTTCCTGAGGAAAGTTAAAGCAGGAAAAGCAAATTAGGGTCCCAAAATATGGGGAAATCATTTTTTTAAGTTAAAGAAAAGAAGTGTTCCTTTACAAGAATTTATCCTCAACAATGTCATCACTTACGTCATGGCTGCTAAGACTAAAGATATAGTATAATGGGGTTCAGACAAAGAGAAAGAGGGTCATGAATTTTGTACAGAAGGGAAGATAGGTAAATGGCAACAACAATTAATGTAAATAATTACGTAAAAGCAAACAAAAACAACCAGACAGGTGGTTTGATTATAAGAAATCATATTCAAGAAATAGACTGGTGTTTTTGGATTATTAAATTCATATCAATTTGAAAGTTTACTCTGAACAACCAAGAAATTGAGTTGGCTGTACCTTAAGGTGCATTCTTGATTAAGAGTGAAGAATACAAACTCTAGTCTGCTGATAGGTCAAATAGCTCCCAAGACCAAAAGTTCAAAAGATCACTTGAGGAGGATTATTTTGCTTCTTGCTTGTTCACACAGAAAAAGTATTAGGACATGCTAGTTTCTATTATATAGAAGAGCTATGCTTGGTCGGTCAAGGCTAGAATAGTCATTTAGCTCAGTAAAACTTTGTCACATGCCTTTTATTACACAGCATTGGTATGGAAATATCTATTCCTTCGTCTTTCAGTTTCAGGATGCTCCTTGCTTGGTTGTATGTTTACTGACAATGATAGATTAACATCATTGAAGCTTCAGCTAAAATTTGCAGTAAGGTAACAATCGTCAATTCTTCTAATACAGTCTATTTGTTAATATTTGTGGGAAGCTTCGGTTAATCATTCTCTGAACTAATCCTCTTTTGTCGGCAACCCAGGTGCGTATCTCTTTTTAATTTGTTTCCCATTTGGTATCACTTTTGATTTGCTTCTGTAGCGTTTGGAAATTTTATTTTGCAATTTTCTTTGTGGTTCAAGTTTTTTGTCACGATCCAAAATTTATTAAGGGTCATGATAGTGCCGGACACCACCGTCAGACAAGCCAACATTAAATAGTAATTAAAATTTTTAATTTAGTATTTGGAAATCATTTCTTTACATTTCATTAAACAATAAATAAAGATATCTTTAACAAATTCAAATACTGAATAAATCGCGTAGCCATTCCAGAATCCGGTGTCACAAGTACATGAGCTTTTACTAGGAAAAAATAAAATAAAATACAACAACTGTCCAGAATATAAGTTTATACAAAAAATAAGATACAAGTAAACTGTGCACTGCCGAAGGGTCGAACGACGCGAACCATAGATGGATCTATTAACATGCCGTGACAAATGGCCCGCTCCCATGAGTGTGGTACATAAATCCTGCAGAGGCGAACCACCCGATCCCTAAGAGTAGTGGAAAGGATCACCCTGCTGGCGGAATATAGTTGCGAAGCTGTTACATATAAATAAAGAGTTACCCCGCTCGCGAATTATACATATGACGCAGGTACTCATTAATACACACATTCAGACAGTCAATCCAGACTTCATCAAGAAAAAATTACCCAAGGATATGATAGGTTTCTCATTTTAATGGTCAAGAAGATGGTGTTTAATCTTTTTTTTTTAGAAATTCATTTACCAAATTCAATAGGATTTAATCACTTTAAATTTATCCGTAAAATTACAAGTACGACAAGTAAAGCATACTTTTGGGTCCTAGACTACCCGGACATAAGCATAATAGTAGCTACGCACGGACTCTCGTCACCTCGTGCGTACGTAGACCCCACAACTAGTCGCACATAATCAATTATTTCACCTATGGGGGCAATTCCTTCTTACAAGGTTAGAAATGAGACTTACCTCGCTCTGAAATTCCATAACCGACTCCCGAGCCTTTCGGACAACTCAAACCAATACACAACGGTCCAAAACTAGTCAATAATTATGCAAATCCATAAATGTATACTCAATTACTCATAACAATTCAATTTATAACAATTCTAACCCCAATCGAAAAGTCGATATAAATCACCCTCGAGCCCACGTGCCCGGATTCCGAAATTTTTTGAAGATAATGATTACCCATAACTCTATCAACTTAAATATGTAATTTACTCTCAATTTCATGCCCAAAATCATGGTCAAAATCCACGAAATACCAAATTCCTAGGTTTTTCCTCAAATCCCAAATTTTTCTACAAATTCCATGCTTTAAATCCGTATCTAAACCATGTATTTAACTTGAAAAGAGTGAGAAAAACTTACTTTGTGATACTTGAAGAATGTCTCCCCTTGAAGCTCTCCAAAATCGCCCATACCAAATGAAAATGGGAGAAAAATGGCCAACTTCCCGTTTTTTAAAGAACACACTGCCTCCAGCCTTTCCGCACATGCGATCATCATACGAAGCTATTTCCAAATTCGGAATCCCAAACGAACATCAATATCATTGAAATGCACTTCAACCCAAGTTTATGAATTTTCTTCCAAAAATGCCAACTTCCACAATAGACGCTGAAAAGCTCCCGGTCACCCAAATCCCGATCCGGACATACGGCCAAGTCCGAAATCATCATACGAACCTGCTGAAACTTTTAAATCCCTATTCTGAGGCCGTTTACTCAAAGATCCAATATTAGACGATTCTTCCAACTTAAAGCTTCCGAAACGGGAATCCTCTTTACAAATCAACTCCAAAACTCCCGGAAATTGAATTCCGGCCATGCGTACAAGTCATAATACCTGAAGTGAAGCTGCTCATGGCTTCAAACTACCGAACGACACGCTAAATCTTAAAACGACCGGTCGGGTCGTTACATTTTTTTAAAAATTTCTACGCTGGCCGCTGAGAGCTCTTGGATTATTATTATTTTTTTCTGAAAAAGTTACTTTTGCAGGGTTGGATTTTATTGAATTGGGTTTTCCTTGACACCTGACGCAACTCTTTTAGGGAAACTTACACAAATGTCGTAAATAAGTTTTAACTTACCAACCTCTAGCCATTAGTCATAGACTTACCAAAACTAGCCAAGCACATATAAAAATTGAAAAACTAAATAAATAAGGTTCTTTCTCTCAAAGAATCACATGCAAAAATCACCTTCCATATTTTTAAGCTTGATTAGCAACATTAGATAAAAGACGGAAAGGAAATTTCATGGATGAGGTAGCAAATAAGGTGATGTAATACAAAAATAAATTTACAATATTTTCAAAAATCTCAGCAAAAACGGAACTTTTTCAATGGATATAGTTGAAATTCATTGAAAACATATAAATAAGTCAATATACAAAATTTGAGAAATATTGGGGGTGATTTGGACTGGTTTTATATCAAAATTCGTAATTAAATCGAGTTCAAAAAATTCTTCTCCGATACATGTATCAAACATGTATCACGCATGTATCTCACACATAAGTATACATGGATATACATGTGATACACAATTGATACAAATATGATACACATATCATTGTTTTTCATGTTAAGTTCTTACTTCAAATTTTCAATTCAAACCACCTCAAAACTTCACCAAATCATTTCAAAACTGAGATTCAAGCTCCTTAAGATGTACCCAATCTATTCTAATAACACCCATTCAAAAAAGAAAAAAAAACATTTACATTTTTTTGCTACAAATAAATTTTGGAATGGAGCAAAAATATTTATTTATCTCCCATTTTAAAAACTTAACCTTTTAAAATGAAGGAAAGGACCCTAATCTTATGGTGGTTTATCCAATTTATTAGATTGCTGGCCAATCTAGCTTCATTGGTGCCACAGAAAAACTAAAATATTTGTCAACGCATTATAATTTTAAAAGGTTTAAATTTAGTAAGTGTCTCGAAAGCAAAATATACTAATTCTTTATTTAATTCATAGTTACACCACACTTAAATTGAAAGAATATCAAAAAAATTTAATATAAGAAAAGAATACTAAAAAGGCAAGGCCAATGAATCAAGAGGCATTAGAAACCACAGGGAAACTAGTTGTGTAACTTTCACTTTTTCTTCACTTCGATTGTCCACTAAATATTTAAAATTTTCTACTTTTAACTGGATCTGTAAAAGTTTTTATTTTTGCTTGTAATTGACTTAATAATGTGCCGTCTGCTAACATAAATATTAGTAATACTCAATTTGGGTAATATTAGTAATATTTGGTTAATATTTTATGAATTGACTAATTTTTGTAATGAGCTTCTTATAAATGAACATAGCTGGTAGTTTCCTGCACTTTTATTGCGCCTGAACAAAATCAGGTTCTTGAATTGTTTTGGTATCCCTTTCCTTTTGTGTTGCTCTTTTTTTAATTTTGATTTTCGAAGTACATCAATTGCAATTATTTTAGTACAAAATTAGTAAACATATTATTATTTAGTTAATAAAAGGTAAATTGATGACTAGAAATTGGACGTATTTGTTTCCTTACCTTCCAATAATGTGGAAGTTTTTCATCTAATTGGAATTTCGCCCTTAAGAATCACCTTTTCATCTGGAAAGTTTCTTATTAGGTCTCCATAACTTATTCTTTTGATGCGGGAATAATATGATAGAAAGCTTGCCCAATAAGCTGACCTTTTTGGAATTTCTGAGGATGAACCAGTGGCAAAAAAATTATTACTTTTTGTATGTCTTTTTGCAATACCTCCTTGTTACTCCATTAATGAAGTTTCTTATCTTATCAAAAAGAAAAAAGGAGTAAAAAAGAAGAAGTATTTTCTTAGGATCACTTATTGTGGGTATTATCTTTCTTATCTCCTGCTTCATTCTCAATATTTTGTATCAGGTGGACTCTTTTGTCGGAGCTCTAAAGAACCGTAATATAAGATTGAAATTCTTCCGTAAGATTCACCTTTTCATCCGGTAAGTTGCTTGTCATGTTTTTTACAGTTTGAAGTTCGATTAGACGCCTCTCATAAACTTTGTATGCCATTGAAAATTTAAGATTTTGATGCTTTTACATATGAAAGAAGTTACTGAAATATTATAGATCCATGTTTGTGGAAATTGGGACCTAATGTGATCTCTTAGTCTCGCTCACACAGGATCATCCAAGAGTTTCATTTCATTTGGATGAATCACTGGTCTTATTTTGTAAAATAAAATGGCATATTTAGATACATCATGTAGGCTAGACTTCTCTTTTTCTTTCATAAGAACCAAGTTCATTGTACATTCCACAAGTAGTATTCATGCTTCATCATTGTTTAGTGTTACTTAGATAAGACCACAAATTTATGTTTCAATGTTGTCAGTTAAAAAAGGTGCAACTAAGGGAAAAAAATAAAATACATATGTAATTCAAGAAAGAAGTAACAAACCCATTCCTAATATCTTTGTCAACAACTAATATACTTATTTGTTGATGATATTTGTCGTTTAACACCGTTTGATTCAATATAGAACTCATGGGAAATAAGGTGTACACCTTAGTGCTTTGCCTACATTGAAGCGCAACTTAAGCAAGGCGAAGCGCCCTCCCTGAGCTTTTCTGAGCTTCAGTGCTTAAGTGCGCCTTAAATGAGCCTTTGACAACACATGCTTAAACTGTTTGTATACAATATACCTATCCGTTGTTTAACACCATTCAAATGAGACAACAATTAATGCTTAAATTGTTTTAGAACTTGTCCATTGTTTAATGTAAAACTTATAATTTTCTTTACATTTCTCCCCACAGTTAATACTTTTAAGGGGATTGGTTATTGTTGTAGTATTTTGACTTGGCTTAGAATTTTGTGGTTAATTTTACTGTGCTATGTTAGAGTTTTGATACATAAAAGATAGTGAAGCCTGCTACATAGGTTGCCACTTCATTTTCCGTATTTGAACTTAAGAATAAGAGGCATAAAAAAAAAAGCCAGTAAAGTGCCTTGATCTACACATACTCAAATTGGATTAAAACTTTCTAATCCAATTTTATAAACAGAAAGTTTTTGAGTTGATATTTTGGATCATCAGACTAAGCAGATTAAGCATATTTGGCTGCATGTTCTTTTTATCTGATAAGTAAAAGGAAAGCAGCTATAGGCGAATCATTTTTCTAGATCCAGAAAAGCTACATTTGACCTAGAAATTGCCTAAACTTTTAGTCGTCTCTATTTCATTCAACATTTGTTATATCCACGTGCCAACTTTGTCATCGTAAAAAGTAGGAATAATTTTATTAAGTTGTGTCTCTTTGTTTTTCCTTAATGAAATCTTTTCCTCTTTCTTTCTCGTATTTCATGCTGTAATATATATTCATAAATGTGTTAATTTTTGTATTTTTTTCTTCTAGCATAATCTCTGTATTCTTCAAAATAATTTCGAGGATTGTTGGGATTAGTTGGATGTAAGGATAGTGCTAACAACTTGGCATGCTAGAATGAAGATAAAATGTGAAGGCCGAAGACATAGTTGTAGGTATTTGTAGCAAGAAATATTTTTCGCGCACTTTCCTCCCCTTTCGGATCGGTCAGGGTACTCGATATTATTGGGACAATTCGTTTCCTTTTGGGAAGAGGGATAAGGAATTGAAGAGTCGCCACCTAACGATTTTAAGGTGCGTTCGGGTACCTACTAAATGTTATTTACAAACACAGATTAGAAAACCAAAGATAGGGAAACGACTTGAAATTACTTCAAGGGGAAGGTGTTAGGCACCCCTCGAAGTCCACAACTTTGGTTTCCGGTCAAACAAGCTTTGTGAATTTAAACAAGCAGCAAAATAAGCTTAAACAAATAGAAGTTTTGAAAAGATTCGCAGTCTAAGCACACATATGTGCTAAACTTTAAAGGATTTAGAGTCTAGGCACATATATAAAGTTTTGAAAGAGTTATGACCTAAACACACATATGTAAGGGATAGGGGGACCTAGGTTGTTTATCCTATAGGATCACATCAGTACAATGCCCGGTAATCACTCCTCATAAGAGGGGCTACACGTTGCATCAGCGCACCGGATATCATATCCATATCCACCCTTTCCCACCCCTTAGAGGTTATTAAAGCGAGTTTTGTTTAATGACCTTTAGGTGTGCTGTTACCCGTCCCTTCTTAATGGCCCTGGAGGAATTTAGGACATCTACCTATAGGCAGTTCTAGACAGACCCCTAAGGCTGAAAGGAGAAAATACTAGGCGACATGCAAGAACAGATAGGATTTTTAAAAATAAATGCAGAAGAAAGCAGTTAAGAGGCTCAGATTTACCTCCACAGATAATGCACATAAGCAGCACGTCTCAAACACAAACAAGTGCAGTATTATTAAGCAAGATCCTAAAACATGATGTCTAAGTGAATATCAATGCACAGAAGATATGCAGTTTTATTTTTATAAACCCAGAAGCAGGACCTAATCAGTTTGCCTACTAATTTTAAAACCTGTTAACCATTAGGAAGTAAACATAAAGCAACAGTCTTCCATTTTTTTTATAAAAGTTGGTTACCTAAGGTTTGCCTAGGTGTGGGGGAATGTACAATAGTTACCAAAATTATTCAAAACAATTTAGAAGTTGTTTTACCTAAAAACATGTTGTTTTAGGTGATATGATTATACTGAGATTAGTACTAGTTTTCTTAAGGGCAAGACAATTAGATACGATAATGTTTTATACCCCCTTTTCATGCATCAGTAGCTTAGCTAGGTGTGACTTAGTGAGGTCCTAAAACATGGTATCTAATGCGCATATAAAATGCAGAATCCTTTATATGCAGAGTTCCTAAAGCAGGATTTCTAAATGCATATCATGATCTCAGGATATGCAGAGCAGGATGCACAAAAAGATTACAACATTGTTAAGCATGACTTCAAAAAGCGTGCCGGAACAACAGTTCGTGTTAGTGCTATCATTTAGCCCTGAAGCATGGTTTCTAAGTGAAAATAATGTGATGCTGAAATAGTATACATGAAACTTAAGAGCATGATATCTAATGTATGACATGCTTAGAATGTATTGGTCCTAAACATGGATTCTAATGAACATATAGGAAATGTAAACCTAAGGCATGGTTTTTACCCATTGATATTGATAACATACATAGCTACCCTCCCCTTTTCACTAGCCATCCCCAATATCTGTTTACAAATAATTATTACAGACCATCTGAGTAAATTACATAAATAGATAAAGGAAAAGAAGAAGTTAAACTGTAGGGAGCCTGAAAAACAGGCCCAGATTCTCAGAACCTCAAGTTCTCAAATGTTTCATAGACTTTCTCATATCCGAGTGTATCAGAGTTCCCTAAGGACCTCAAGGGATCCCGGGCAGTGCTCACACGTAGATTTCATAACCATAATTGAGTAAGTGCAGTGTGGAAGGGCCAACCCCCAGTGCATCAGAGTTCAGAGGGATCTCACAGGAATCCCAAGGCAGTCATACACTAGAGGGGGCAGAACCTAAAGACCTAAGAGTAGAGTGAGAGTGCTTGACATAGTTTTGAAAAGGTTTTAATAGGAAAGACAGGTTTGGAAAAGACTTAGTTGAAACAGTTTTATAAAATAGGAGAGTTGTTTAGTAAAAAAAATAATTTTTGACAAGAGTAGGACAATTAACAAACAATGGACTAACCATAGCACAAACAGATTCAACACATTCAAATCACAGTCCTTCATACATGGGTGATTGGAATTAAGGACACATAAAGCACATAGTATACATGAGCATAGCAATTCTTGTAGGGGGTTTATGAGGATTAGGGGATAGCTAATGGTATCAACACAACATGAACATAATCAACACAAAATCAGACAACATAGGATACAAATTGCTTTGCAAAGAAAGGTTCATAATAGAAACCAGGTAAACACAAAATAGAGCAGAGTCACATTGGAACATACTACAAGTGGTTAACATATTCATAAGCATACTGATCCTAAGGGGGAGTGGGACATAATATGCATAGATGAACAATGATGCAGACATGTCAATTACATGTTAAATATCAAAACCATAGATAGATACAGATCAGAAACATGATAAACTGAAGCAGTAAAAGAAACATATTGGTTTTGGGACTTGAATTAAAATCAGAACATACCAGTAAAGGGACAGTAAACACGAAGGTGAAGGATAGGAGAGCACAATAATTAGCCTTGGCTTGCAGCTAGCTAATTCATAACAGTAGTAAGTAACAAAGAAAGAAAGAGAGCATAAAAGCTTTGAGTATGAGAGAGAGTTTCTGAACTAATGTGTTCGTGTGTTGAGTTTAGTGTAAGTGTCATGTATATATATTTTGAAACTAGGTAGAGAATAAGGTAAAAATTAAAGTCATGCAGTGATTGGGAATCAAAGTCAATCAGCATAAAATCAATGTAAGTACTCCATTCAATTAAGGAGTTAACTTTGAACAGTAATAGACATGCAATAAATAAGGAAAGATACCATATGACTGGAATATAACACAATAAGAAAATAATTTCAGCACAGTACCGGTATAGAACATGTAATTGAGTCTAGGTTCAGAAACGTCTAATTAAGGAAATAACATGAGAATCAATTTGACAGCATAGTCGACCATAAAATAAGGCAAGAAATATGCTAAGGTCGGAAAATCAGCAAGGAAATCATCATAAGGGATTAGTGAAAGGTATCAATCACATGGAATCAAGAGTTCAAATAGGAAATAGTACTGATTAGAGGGAACTAGCACAAATTGCACAGAATAAACACATGATAAGCAAGGAAGAAGGCAAGAATTTAGAACCCTAATAGACATGGTAAAGTAAAGATCATATAAAATCAGGGATTCAAACTGGAATATAGTACTGATAAACATAAACCTCTGAGAGTTAGCGAGGTAAGCACATAATAGGCAGAAATAGGCAGAATCAGAAACCCTAGTAAGTTAAACAGGGTGAAAATCACAAAAATACTCAGATTAATCGAATCAGATTCATGAGAATCAAACATGCAAACAAGTTTGAGAGAACAAACAGTAAAGATAAAGTCATAATCCAAACAAAGTGTCAGAAAGTTGGGGGTTTTAGCATAACTAGTTAGGGTTAAGGAAAAACTTAACAAAATCAGTCGAAGCACATGAGAATACACTTAAAAATTAGAAAGCGTTTTGAAGAAAAGGATTTTCAGAAACCCTAGTTTAGGAAAATGAAAATCCACTTCGAAAAATCAGATGAATCTTCATAAAACAGGTAAAAATAAGTTCGAACCATCTCAGATCTGTACAGATCTGAGAATTTTAAGAGACGAAATTAAGGTTTTCAAGAAAATAACATAGAGATGAAGATATAGGCTTAGAAACCCATAGGTTTAAAGACAAATAGGCAGATCTTACTCAAAATCGAGCCATGACGCCTTGAAACAGGCAATGATGGGCCAAAGGTGTAAGCGGACTGACCCTAGTCCCTCTAGGACCTTAAAGACGGAGGCACCCGCATAGGAGAGGCCATTTGAGGCCTGGAGGTGGTGAGAGACCACCATGATCGACGACGGATAAGTGACGGCGAGAGAGAATTAGGGTTAGGTCAGAGTGGATTTGAGAGAGAAGGGGAAGAGGTGACAGCGGAGTGAGGAGAGGGAATGAGGGGTTTGGGAGGGTAGTCTTTAGGTTAATTAAGGGAAGGAGTGATCTGGGTCGTTTTTTTGATCAACGACCAGGATTCTATAAGATTTGGGTCGGGTTAGGTAGGGGTTTGGGCCTGGGTTATATTGGGCTGGTTTATAAAAGTTTTGGGTTAGCTTAATTAGGCTATAATTGAAATAAAATAAGGCCATTTGTTAAATACCCCAAATAAATTAATAAAAATAATTTGTAAAAATAGTTACTACTTATAAAAAAGAATTTCATGCATAGAAATATTTTAAAAATGGTTATTTAGTATTTAAAAGTACAAAAGACTAATTTCTGGTAAAAATAATACAAGAATAGTATGCATGGGTTATAATTGCAAAGTTATTGCAATTGTAGCCAAAAGGTGCCAAATTGGCTATTTATAGAATAATTTGGACTTAATAAGACCATAAATAGTAATATTATATCAAGAAATATTTTGAAATTATTTGTGATGCAATTTTGTAATTATTTATTAAAAATAAAATACTGGGCAATTTAATAAAAATATAGAAAAATTCTGAAGAAATACCAATTGCTATTAATGCATGATTTTGAAAGTATATATGCAATTTTAAAGTATTTTTGGGAAAAATTGGGTATCAACAGCTGCCCCTCTTTACCCGGAAAGGATGAAAGAGTTTGTTGGGTAAAGACATGATGGCCAATGACCGAGCGAATCGGTAGAGATTTAGGCCGCACCTGGTTTATGAGTTGCCTTCATGTACCTGGTTTTACAGGAATTAGGCCGTATGTAGTTCCGAATTCATCGGTGGAGTATACCGTTGAAGTCATCACAAGAACGGACACAATATCTAGGGCTAGATGAATGAACGGTTATACGAGAGAGGTTAGGTTTGATATGACTGGGAGAACTGGAGCGGGATCGCTCCTACGGGGTAGCCGTAGCTTGCCGGGTTACCTGAAAATAAGAATACTACAAGCATATATTGTGCATAAATTTAAACATCCCGCTGGATTATGAAAGCTGTCTTCGGACGGTTAGGGGTGACGTCCTCAGACCATGATGTCCTGGGCCATGAATTGTTTGATGAAGGATTCGCAAGACATGAAATGATGTTATCGGGCTATGAAGATGGTGCCTCCAAACTATGATGCCTTCGAATAATGATATTCAAATTGAGAGAGATCCTTAGGCCATGACATGTTGTCTTCCGGCTATGAGGATGGTGCCGTTAGACTATGACGCCTTTGGACAGGTTGGCTGGTATTTCAGCCCATGAAATGCAGTAATAAGATGTCAACAAGACAAAGCTTAATCTTGGGAAATGGAGGGCAGAGCTTAGCCCGAAAGAGAAGCTAGGTAAATAATGCTTGAGAGACAGCGCTTAGTCATAGTGAAAAGCAAATTGGAGGCAGATCTTAGCCTCATGCAAGTATGGAGACAGAGCTTAGTCTCATGCAGAGATGTGGAAGGAAAAGATTAGCCTTATGCAGAATGAAGGCAAAGATCAGCCTTATGCAAGAGAAGGCAGAGATTAGCCTTATGCAAGATGAAAGGTAGCGGTTAGCCTTATGCAGATGGAGGTAGAGCTTAACCTCATGCAGATAGGGAGGCGGCGGTTAGCCTTATGCAGATGGAGGCAGAAATTAGCCTCATGCAAAATGTGGGATAGAGCTTAGTCCCATGCAAGATGAAGGAAGATCTTAGCCTTATGCAAATGAAGGCAGATATTAGCCTTATGCGACATGGAGGCAGAACTTAGCCTTATGAAGAAGATTAAATAGTAAATGATAGTAGAATTTCTTAGCTGGCAGCAGGATTTGATATTGTGATTGTTGTGAGCATTGTGACTACGGAGCATTGTTTGTTCGTGCTTATAGCAAGTGTCGGCAAGTACGATGGTTTCGAGGATTGTGATTTTGAACGTGTTCGTTCTTTGTTCCTGCATTCAAAGAAAAATGGTGAGTTCTGTAGATGGGGGAGGTTGGTTTGTATCTCCGCTATCTTTACTTGCTTCGCTCTGCTTGGTCTGACGATTCCGATCGGGGTAGCATTTGCTAAACAGAGCTATATTTTGAAAACGTGCATGATTTTATAAAGACATAGTAAAAATATATTTTGAGAAATTTAGATGAACCGATGACCGTGACATGCTTCAAGACATTGCAACCACTCATGCTACGGAATTTTGAGGGCCCTCCTCAAAATTCTTCCCCAGGTTTCCAATTGCAGGGGAAATGAGATTTTTATTGAATTATGACCGAACCCATAGGGCTGCCTACGTATCCCATTTCCCATCAATAAAGTGAGGGCTTTCCATTCTTCCTTCCCCCCCTCACTCCCCCTTTTTTAATAAATAAGCCCCGCGGGCCCCTCTCTGATAAGGAAGGAAACGAAATAATCTCAATTTTACGACAAATCCGGTCTGATGGCTGTTCTCCACTAACCACAAGGATATAGGGACTCTTTATTTCATCTTCGGTGCCATCTTAAACGGGAATCAGGTCAGGTGTAGTTCAATTTACATCATTGAAGAAAAGCATAGAAAGTTACACATAGTATCACTTGACTGCATCTGAATCGATTGTCTTTGGGCAAACTTCTCCGTCCGTTTCTGCAAGTATGAGAGTTCCTCCTGTCAATACTCGGTGAACCATATATGGACCTTGCCAGTTGGAAGAAAATTTCCCTTTAGCTTCGTCTTGATGTGGAAAAATCTTCTTTAACACCAGCTGCCGGGTGTGAACTGTCTTGGCTTGACTCTCTTGTTGAGGGCCATGGAAATTCTATTATGATAAAGTTGACCATGAGATATTACATTCATCCTTTTACCATCTATGAGGGCCAACTGCTCGTACCGGCCTTTTATCCATTCTGGGTCGCTGAGCTCAGCTTCTTGTATGATTCTTAAGGAAGAGATCTCCACTTCGGCAGGGATAACATCTTCCGTACCATAAACCAGTAAATAAGGAGTTGCCCCGCTTGATGTGCGGACTGTGGTGCGGTGTCCCAGTAAGGTGAATGATAATTTTTCATGCCACTATTTGTGCTTTTCTATAATCTTTCTCAATATCTTTTTGATATTCTTGTTGGCGGCTTCCACATCTCCATTCATCTGTGGTCTATAGGCTTTGGAATTCTTGTGCTTGATTTTGAAAGTCTCGCACATGGATTTCATCAGATCACTGTTTAGATTGGAGCCGTTGTCGGTGATGATTGACTCTGGAACACCGAACCGACAAATGACACAGTCACGGAGAAAGTCTTCCACGAGTTTCTTAGTCACTGCTTTTTAGGATGCTGCTTCGACCCATTTGGTGAAGTAATCAATAGCTACTAGGATGAAACTGTGTCCATTTGAAGCGGTAGGCTCGATTGGTCCAATAACGTCCCCAGGCGACGAACGACCAAGGTGAGCTTGTTGCATTGAGCTCATTTGGGGGTAATTTTATCATATCTGCATGTACCTGACATTGATAGCATTTCCGGACATATTGGATGCAGTCCGTTTCCAAGGTCATCCAGAAGTAACCGGATCTGAGTATTTTCTTTGCTAAGACAAAACCATTCATGTGTGTGCCACATGTCCCAGCATGTATCTCTTCAAGTATTCTGGAGGCTTCCTTTGCATCGCCACATCTTAATAATCCCAAGTCAGGAGTTCTCCTGTATAGGTTTCCTCTGCTGAGAAAGAAATTGTTGGACAATCTCTGGAGCGTGCATTTCTGAGTGTGATTTGCAAGCTCCGGGTACTCTCCCTTTGAAAAATATTCCCTGATGTCGTGGAACCATGGTCTTCCGTCTGCTTCTTCTTCAATATGGGCACAGTATGCCGGCTGGCTATGGATCTTTACTGGAATAAGATCAATGAAGTTCGTATCTGGGTGCTGTATCATGGATGATAGAGTGGCCAATGCATTGGCAAACTCGTTCTGAATTCTGGGGACGTGCCGAAATTCTGCCTTTGTGAACCTTTTCTTCAATTCCTGCACATGGTGCAGATATGGAAATATCTTGGAATTATTGGTAGCCCATTATCCTTGTACTTGGTGTATTAGAAGATCTGAGTCACCAATTACTAGTAACTCCTGGATATTCATGTCAATGTCCATATTGAGCCCTAAGATGCAAGCTTCATATTCTTCCATATTGTTGGTACAGGAAAATCTGTGTTTGGTAGATACCGGGTAGTGTTGACCTGTTTCCGATATCAGGACGGCTCCACTGCCGGCTCCTTTGAAATTGGCTGCTCCGTCGAAGAACATTCTCCACTCGTCATAGGATTCTGCAATGTCTTCCCTAATGAATGACACCTCTTCATCGGGAAAATATGTTTTCAGGGGTTCGTACTCTCCTCCCACGGGGTTCTCGGCAAGATGATATGCCAGTGCTTGCCCCTTGACCGCTTTCTGAGTCACATAGACAATGTCGAACTCACTCAGCAGGATTTTCCATTTGGCCAGCTTGCCGGGGGCATGGGCTTCTGAAAGATATATTTCAAGGGATCCATCCTTGATATGAGATATATTATGTAGGCGCAGAAGTAATGCCTCAGCTTCTGGGCCACCCAGGTTAGAGCACAGCAGGTACGTTCCAGTAGAGAATACCCTGCCTCATGTGGAGTGAACTTCTTACTCAGATAATAAATATCATGTTCCTTTCTTCCTGTCTCGTTGTGCTGCCCCAGAACGCAGCTAAAGATCCATCTAGTACCGCAAGGGTCTACCTGGCTCTGGCGGGACCAGGACTGGTGATATTGACAAGTATTCCTTGATTCTGTCGAAAGCTTTCTGACAATCATCGGTCCATTCGGTCGCATCATCTTTCTTGAGTATCTTGAAGATTAGTTCACATATAACCGTGGACTGGGCTATGAATCGGCTGATGTAGTTAGGGCGTCCCAGGAAACTCATCACATCTTTCTTGTTCTTTGGCAGTGGCAATTCTTGGATGGCTTTGACCTTTGATGGATCCAGTTCTATTCCTCGGCGGCTGACGATGAACACAGGCAATTTCCCAGCAGGAACTTCGAAAGCACACTTTGCGGGGTTTAACTTCAATTTTTACTTTCGCAGCCTGTCAAAGAATTTTCTCAAATCTGTTGTATGGTCGGTGGCTCTCTTGGACTTAATGATGACGTCATCCACATACACTTCAATTTCTTTATGTATCATATCATGGAGGATAGTGGTAATAGCTCTCATATAGGTGTCCCCAACATTATTTAGGTCGAATGGCATCATCTTATAACAGTAAACTCCCCACGGCGTAATGAAGCCGTTTTCTCAGCGTCTTCCTCGTCCATCCAAATCTGGTAGTAACCAGCAAAACAATCCAGGAACGATTAAATTTCATGCTTGGCGCAATTGTCAATCAGGATGTGTATGTTTGGGAGAGGAAATCATCCTTCGGACTGGCCCGGTTGAGATCCCGGTAGTCGACACAAACTCTGACCTTTCCATTTTTCTTGGGTACTGGCACGGTGTTGGATAACTATGTCGGATATTCAACCACCCTGAGAACCTTGGCGTTTATTTGTTTGGTAACTTCCTCTTTGATTTTCAGACTCATATCAGGCTTGAATTTTCTGAGCTTCTGCTTTACCAGCGGGCACATTGGATTGGTTGGTAACTTGTGAGCCACAATGGATGTACTTAGACCAATCATGTCATAGTACGACCATGCAAATATGTCTTCATACTCTTTCAAGAATTGTGTGTATTCCACTTTCTCTGATGGTGATAGATGAATGCTGATGCGAGTTTCCTTTACAGTTTCTGAATCTCCCAGGTTGACTATCTCGGTTTTGTCCAGATTGGACTTAGGTCTATTTTCAAAATCCTCAACTTCTCTAATAATTTCTTCGGGTATGGTATCTTTTTCTTCTGAATCACTGTCCTTTTGTTGCGTTGTCTCATTGCATGTCACAGTCATTGGTTCATCAAGACAGGAAATAGTAATGCTGTAAGATAAAATAATGAGAGAAAATGATAATGAATAAATACAGATTCGTTGAAACATATAAGTGATTTTCGAATGTTTTGGAACATTGGAGATTTTATTGGAAAATGCAAAAAATGGAAATGCGGAAAGAGAAATCATTAGCAAAATGAAATAAATGCTTGTTCAGCCTTGCTACCGGGACTTGTCGGGCGTTGGATGGTCTGACAGTCCAATTTTTGAGAAACGATCCCTTGCTCACAGTTTGGATGGTAGGGCCTTCCTCTTCCTCCTCCTCAACAATAACACAACAGTCCATGTCACCATCTTCCAGGAATAAATCTTTCAAAGCTGCTAGAGTTTCTTCTTCTTCTGACCCCCTTATGATATCAGCTTGCTGGAAATTCTTCTCCAAATGTGGTATAGGTTGTTCCAATGGATATTAGGGACCGCGCCATGGTGGAGACCAGTCTTCGTACTCCTGCCAAGTGTATTTGTATCCCAACCCAAAAGTGGTGCCATGGTGCTTCAACTGTATTGGTTTGGAAATCCCCTGAGATTTTTCCCGAGTCCTTTTCCAGGGTCGTATCCACTCCAGTTCAATATGCTCTCGATATTACTGTCCCACCATTTGTCTTTATCCACTGCATTGACCCATTCAATGTGATGGTAGGTTTATTCTACCTTCAATCACCGGGATGGTCTGGCGACCATAGATATGGCTGCTTCCATCTCCGTGGATGATTACTTCCTGGTGGTTTCATTCAAATTTTACCACCTGATGCAATGTTGATGCTATAGCCTCGGCGGCATATATCCATGGGCGTCCCAACAACAAATTATAGGATGCTGATATGTCTATCACCTGAAATTCAATTTTGAACCATGTAGGTCCCATCTGCAGACAAAGACTGATTTCGCCGATGGTAGACCTATGAGAACCGTTGAAAGCCTTTACATTCATAGATCCTTCTTTGATATCGTGTAGTCCCTTGCCTAATTTCTTGAGTGTTGTCAACAGACCAATGTTGAGGCTGGATCCATCGTCGATCAAAATCCTGGTGATGAAGTAATTCTCACATTGCACAATGATGTGTAGTGCTTTGGTATGACTTAGCCTTTCAGGAGGCAGCTCGTCCTTGTGGAAAGTGATCTTGTGACTCTCTAGTACTTGACCTACCATATTGGCCATTTCTCCACTAGTTATGTTATTTGGCACATATGCTTCGTTCAGCACTTTCATCAAAGCATTCCTGTGTGTCTCTGAATTCTGCAGCAATGACAGAGATATCTGGGCTGGAGTTTTGTTCAGCTGATCGATGATTGTGTATTCCCTGTCCTGCACCTTCCTCCAAAGATCAGCTGGGCCTATCTCAATGACGGGTGGCCTGTTGGAAGCATTCCTGCTAGACTCTGCCAAGTGTTCAGGTGTGTAGACCCTGCCGGTCCTTGTCATCCCCTGTGCAGCACCAACTTCTTCTATCTTGACTTTACCTTTCCTTCTTGCTTCAGCCGTGTAATCCCAAGGTACAGCCTTGTCGTTGAAAGGTGGCGTGGTTGACAGTGTCACTGTGATTGGTGCAACTACTTTCACTTCAAATGGAATGGGTGCCTTTGCAGGCGGCATAACTTCAACCTCGAATGGCAAATATGTGTTTGCAGGTGGTGCCGTTTCAAACTTAAATGGGAGTGACACAGTTACCTCGACGTCTCCGGATGGCTGAATATGGACTATGATGGTATTAAGAGTGACTGCTGGCTTCTTTGGTTCATCACCTTCTATGATTAACCCGATCGACCCCTCTGGGTCCCAATCTTCTTTATCTCTATCATGTTGACACCCCTATGGTCTGGAAGCGGATTGTTGCGAATATTGGGAGCAACTTCTTTTTCCTAGATGACTTTATTATCGATCATAGACTTGATCTTATTCTTCAATGAGCTACATTCATCAATTTTATGCCCCTTCATGTCGGAATGGTATGCACAGGTCTTGTTTGGATTGAGCCATTGGGATGGATTTTCAGGGGTTATAACAGGGATAAGAGTGACATAACCAGCAGATTTTAATCTTTCATACAGCTGGTCGATAGGTTAAACAATGGCAATGTATTGTTTAGGAGGTCTGCGATCGAAGTTGGGTCGAGGTGTCGGGAAATTCTGGTGAGCAGGGGGTGATTGGAAGTGAGATGGCTGAGAGTTGTAGGTATGATAAACAGGAACTGGTTGGGAGTATCTGGGAGAAGTAGGCTGATATGTAGACGGTGGAGATGGTTGATATGTTGGTGGAGGTGCTGACTGATAGGTGGGCGAGGGTGTTTGATAGGTGAGTGGGGAAGTTCTGTATACCAACGGGGATTTGGGTTCCTCTGAAACCATTACCGTTCCAGCATCTTTCTTCTTGGATATACCACCAGACTGCAAGGCTTTGTTGGTGGCCTGTAGGGCCTCAAAGTTAGTGATCATTCCACTCTTGATACCTTCTTCAATTCTCTCACCCAGCTTGATGAAGTCAGAGAATTTGTTGTTTTCAATCACCATTAGCCTCTCATAATACTGCGGGTCTTGTGCCCGGACGAAGAATTTGTTCATTTTTTCTTCCTCTAGGGCATGCCCTGACTTTGGCTGCTTCAGATCTCCAGCGAGCGGCATACTCGCGAAAAGTTTCGGTGGACTTATTTTTAAGGTTCTGGATATAAACACATCTGGTGCATTCTCTGTATTGAATCTGAATGATTCCATGAAGTATGATGCCATACTTACCCAGTCGGACCACTTCTTAGGGTTCTGGCTGATGTACCAAGATAAAGCATCTCTTGTGAGGCTCCTCATGAACAACTTCATGCGGATCTTCTTGTCTCTCCCTACTCCAACCAATTTATCACAATAGGTCCTCAGATGGACCCTGGGATCACCTGTACCATCGAACATTTCGAACTTAGGAGGTTTGTAACCCTCCGGTAGTTCAACATCTGGCTATATGCATAGATCTTCATAGTTCAACCTTTCGACTCCCTTGCTTCCTTCAACGCCTTGAACTCGACTAGTCAGCTTCTTGAGTTCCTCGGCCAAATTCTTAATGAGCATATCCTTCTCACATTGTAAGAAATGTGTTGGGTGGAGTGAGGTAGAGTCTCCACGTATATGGGGTTTTTCTGATGACCTGGTGTTTGAGCATAGAGGTGGTAACTTGTGGAGTCTTGCGGTTCTGGGATAATTAGCGGGGAATATTTATTGGAGCGTGGAAAGTGTTGTGCTAGTGCTGTGGTGGGATAATTTGTTTTTTTGGTGGAGTTGTATGATGATGAGTTGTGGGAGGGTTCTGTTTGTTTGGGGTGTTCTGAGGAGGTATGGTATTTTGAATGACATTTGGAACACTGAGTGAGAAGGAAAATTTGCCAAGTTCCGGACATGCTTAAGCTCCCCTTGGAGTTTCAACAACCTTTGCTCGAGTTGTGAGATAGTATCATTCTGAAACTGAGTACCTTGATTGTCAAAAGCTTCTGTTCGTTCTACTGGCGTTGTGTTTTCCTGTTTGATGTTGCCCAAATCTTCCATTTTGCCTTTGCCTTTAAGTGGACTAGGAGGAGGAGGAGGTGGAGGACTTAGGAGGAAGTTGATTTTGGAGAACTTAGATGCAAGAATACCTCATTTCATTAATGTAAAATAGGCGAATCCAAAACGACACTAAAATAATGAGCAAGAAATAAAGTCACTAATGGCGCTTGGCCTTATTACATTGGTAAAAGCAATGAAAGGAAACCTAGACTACTTATTCCCCGAAGGACCTTCCCCAGGCTTGGTCTTCTTGATTCTGTCAATCAGGTTCCCCAGGTCGTGCATGCCCAACAACAGGTATACCCTTGCTAGATGCCCTCC
This sequence comes from Nicotiana paniculata, assembly GCA_005239505.1. NCBI lineage: Eukaryota > Viridiplantae > Streptophyta > Magnoliopsida > Solanales > Solanaceae > Nicotiana > Nicotiana paniculata. Next base: position 33,960 of record ML367491.1, read on the forward strand.
TTCGTTTCCCTCAGCATTCTGGCAGTCGGCGACCCTTTTTCTTGTCTTTACTTCTAGCTCCATCAGACCCTGCTCCACATATTCAAACCTTTCACTAGATTTGATGGACCTTTCTTTCCACTCATCGATCAGTTCCATATTAGTATTGTGTTTCTCCAGATGCTCGGCCTCAGATTCAAGAAGCCTTTTGCGCATATTATTGTATTTCACCTGAGCCTCAGCCGCTTCGTCTATGACCCTGTTTCTGCTGATGTCTGGCTCAACTATCCCTTTTGTGCTATCTTCCAACCATGACAGGTAAATGCGTACATGCACTGCGTGGTATCTGTCGGGATCGATGGTGTCCTTTTCTACGATAACCTTTAGATGCCATATATGTTGAGCTTCACATTTGTACGGGATATCGTCGTCCTGAAAATCTGCTCTGTAATGAGTCATTTTGGAGACTCGCGGTATAACTTGCTTTCTACCCGCCTGTCTCGTGACCCTGATGGAAGAATAGGGATATATGCCCCTTAAAACAATCAACACCAGGTGCGGAGCGTCCCTCGATCTGATGATGAATTCACTAGTAGGGAACCATTCAAACATCCATTGAATCTGGTCCTCGGTCAAATTATCAAAAAATTGAACCCATTCTGTAGCATTTTCCGGTTGAGCGAACCTATCAGGGATGTAGGTCATCCTCTTAGGATTGTGGAAGGCTATATGATCATTCCACACCCTTCGTGGAAATTCTTGACGATATTGGCCTCTCTGGAGATGCTCCAATAACCAAACCTGTACCAGCAGATTGCAACCCTCAAAGTGTTTGGCCCCCTTCTAGCAGTGGTCCAAGGCTCGGTATATGTCTTCAATGATCATAGGGACAATGGTACATGTTTGCCCTTCGATCCCTTCCATTAAGGTTTTGGCTACCATAGCCAGTCTAGTGTGAATCCGGTCTCCTTTGCTTGGAAAAACCATCAGACCCAGGAAGCAAACGACGAACACAAAAATCCTGCGGTAAATGTGACCCAAGGAAGTAATAGAGAACTCGTCGTGGAAGATATGATAGGATTTTCTATGGCCGTATCGTTCATAGAGATAATCAAAAGGTATGTAAGACTCTGTCAGGCACTCTAAACCATCGTTCTTCTTCAAACTCATCATCTTCAGGAACCCCCTAGCGGCACGGTTCTCCGGTACCAACAAACCTGGACTGTCCCAAGGTAATCCCGCAAAGCCCCTTATCTCCTCCAAGATGGGGGTCATTTATATGTTGCCAAAATGGAACACAAAACTTTCTCGTCCCTGAACATAGTGGCTGCTTCGATTAACATGTTGTTTGGTTGAATATCCAGTAAAGAGAGAAAGTTCCTGAGGACCCTCTTCACATGGTCTTTGTCACTGGGTGAGAGGTCTTCCCACCAATCCAGCAATAGTGGTGGTATTCTTTGGACCATGCCGAACCTGGGGACTTCATGCCTCATTTTCTGCAAAATAGATAAGGTTAGACCCTTACCCCCGCCAAAATCGACTATTTATACACTTATGATTAGCATGCATGCATTTAGTTCTCCAAATAAATGCACAGAACGTGACTGCGTCCGTTGGGATTATGAAAAACCCGGTGGACTTTTGGATAAAGCTGTCTTAAAGGGTTATTGTGCGGACGACACACTAATCCGGCTAGGTTTGACCATGATGCATGCACAATATAATAGAGTAAGGTTTCTATGAGATTTTAGACTGGTACCCTCAAGAGGACAACTTGTGGGGGAAAGGCACGGAACCGTCGACTGCACCGCTGATCGACTAGTTTTACCGCAAATAAGCCTTTCCGAATTTAGGGGTGATATAAAATGGAAGGGCGCAAACACTCATCAAGCATTGCTATAGGATTTATATAGACACGAGTGCAATATGATGTTGAGCATGATTTTTGCAACAATAAATGAGCAATAAAAGTATGTTGTCATGTATTTGCACGTTATGAAAGCGGTAAATACAACAGTTATAATTGAAAAAGCAGTTACAAAGGAAAACAAAAAGAAACATGTCAATTTTGATTCTGAAAGGAACAAGTACTTGAAAGAAATAATCAATTAATTTCACATAAAGGGGGAAAGGGAAATGTCGCAAATATTAACAAAGTAAAGACAAGTTCACAAAGCAGTTTGAAATGATAAAATCCTAGATAATTCCCCAGCAGAGTAGCCATGTTGTCGCGCCCCCCCTATTTCCTCCCCTTTCGGATCGGTCAGGGTACTCGACATTATTGGGACAACTCGTTTCCTTTTGGGAAGAGGGATAAGGAATTGAAGAGTCTCCACCTAACTATTTTAAGGTGCGTTAGGGAACCTACTAAAGGTTATTACAAACACAGATTAGATAAACCAGAGATAGGGTAAGGGCTTGAAATTACTTCAAGGGAAATGTGTTAGCACCCCTTGAAGTCAACAACTGTGGCTCCTGGCCAAAAAGTCGTTGTGAATTTAAACAAGTAGCAAATAAGCTTAAACAAATAAAAGTTTTGAAAAGATTTGCAGTCTAAGAACACATATGTGCTAAAGTTTAAAAGATTTAGAGTCTAGGCACATATATAAAGTTTTGAAAGAGTTATGACCTAAACACACATATGTAAGGGATAGGGGGTCCTAGGTTGTTTATCCTATAGGATCACATCAGTACAATGCCCAGTAATCACTCCTCAGAAGAGGGGCTACTCGTTGTATTAGCGCACCGGATCTCATATCCATATCTACCATTTCCCATCCCTTAGCGATTATTAAAGCGAGTGTTGTTTAACGACCTATACGCGTGCTGTTACCCGTCCCTTCTTAATGGACCTGGAAGAATTTAGGACCTCTACCTATAGGCAGTTCTAGAAGACCTCTAAGGTTGAAAGGAAAAAATACTAGGCGACAGGAAAGAACATATAGGACTTTACAAATAAATGCAGGAGAAAGCAGTTAAGAGGCTCAGATTTACCTCCACTGATAATGCACATAAGCAGCACGTCTCAAACACAAACAAGGGCAGTATTATTAAGCAGGATCCTAATGTCTAAGTGAATATCAATGCACAAAATATATGCAGTTTTATTTTTATAAGCCCAGAAGCAGGACCTACTTAGTTTGCCTACTGATTTTAAAACCTATTAACCATTAGGCAGTAAACACAAAGCAACAATCTTCCATTTTTTTTTATAAAAGTTGGTTACCTAAGGCTTGCCTAGGCGTGGGGAAATGTACAATAGTTACCAGAATTATTCAAAATAGTTTATAAGTTGTTTTACCTAAAAACATGTTGTTCTAGGTGATATGATTATACAGAGATTAATACTAGTTTTATTAAGGGCAAGACAATTAGATGCGGCAATGTTTTATACCTCTTTTTCATGCATCAGTAGCTTAGATAGGTGTGACTTAGTGAGGTCCTAAAACATGGTATCTAATGCGCATATAAAATGTAGAATACTTGAAACTTAAGAGCATGATATCTAATGTATGACATGCTTAGAATGTATTGGTCCTAAACATGGATTCTAATGCACATATAGGAAATGTAAACCTAAGGCATGGTTTTTACCCATTGATATTGATAACATACATAGCTACCCTTCCCTTTTCACTAGCCATCCCTAATATCTATTTACAAATAATTATTACAGACCAGCTGAGTAAATTACATAAATATATAAAGGAAAAGAAGAATTTAAATTGTAGGGAGCATGAAAAACAGGCCCAGATTCTCAGAACCTCAAGTTCTCAAATGTTTCATAGCCTTTGTCATATCCGAGTGTATCAGAGTTCCCTAAGGACCTCAAGGTATCCCGGGCAGTGCTCACACCTAGATTTCATAACCATAATTGAGTAAGTGCAGTGTGGAAGGGCCATCCCCTAGTGTATCAGAGTTCCCTAAGGACCTCAAGGTATCCCGGGCAGTGCTCACACCTAGATTTCATAACCATAATTGAGTAAGTGCAGTGTGGAAGGGCCATCCCCTAGTGCATCAGAGTTCAGAGGGATCTCACAAGAATCCCAAGGCAGTCATACACTGGAGGGGGCAGTACCTAAAGACCTAAGAGTAGAGTGAGAGTGTTTGACATAGTTTTGAAAACGTTTTTATAGGAAAGACAATGTTTGGAAAAGACTTAGTTGAAACAGTTTTACAAAATAGGAGAGTTTTTTAGTAAAAAAACAATTTTTGACAAGAGTAGGACAATTAACAAACAGTGGACTAATCACAGCACAAACAGATTCAACACATTCAAATCACAGTCCTTCATAAGGGGTGATGGGAATTGGGGACACATAGAGCACACAATATACATGAGCATAGCAATTCTTGTAGGGGGTTTATGGGGATTAGGGGATAGCTAATGGTATCAACGCAACATGAATTTCAGAATCAACACAGAATTAGACAACTAAGGATATAAATTGCTTTGCAAAGAAAGGTTCATACTAGAAACTAGGTAAACACAAGATAGAGCAGAGTCACATTGGAACATTGTATTGGTAAAAAAGAGCTTCACACGTGTAATAAATCTTGCTGACTCAGCAGTCTACGTGGAGCAATGAAGACACGACAGCTGGACGGGACCTTATGAAGAGGTATGAGGCAAAGAGGCACGGCAAATCACACCCACAGGTTAATTAGCTACGGAAGTCTTAACCTAACTTAGAAGATAAAGAGACACGGTCAAAATGTATCTGGGCGGAACAAAGGGCGGATTCAGAGATCTTCAATTAGTGATCCACACGTTACACAACATTCACGCAACAGTTACGGTTACTCATTTTAACGTTACATTAATGTCATAATTAGTCATTAATGCTCAATCACTGAAAAAGGCAGGCGTTATATTAGGAAATTCCCTATATAAGGGAGTAAAATATAACCTGTAAAGGGACATTCAAACTACTATTTCAATATACTTACTTTTTGCATCTTATTGCTTTCCATTTACAAGTTTGCCTACAATTATAATCTTATTCGTTGGTTATCAGAAACCCAATGTTCTTCTTAAAATAGCTTTGGGAAAAGAATCCAATTCTTTGATTAAACAAATTGGTTCCGTTACCGGGAATCTGATAATCTTTGTTTGCTTTTCAAGTGATATCCTCTGAACTATGTCGAACTCCAACGACAACAACCAACAAAGAAATGGAACCCTAGTTCCATCGTCTTCAGGAACCCCACGTGGTTCAAGGGAACAATCCCCAGAAAGATTCAATAACAACAATGATAATAATGATCAAATGGTGGAACAAGATCGGGTAAAGCAAATGATTGCAGAGTATGTGAGCCAAGCTTTGCAAGAATTTGCGAGGGGATTACCGGCAGTGTTACCTGCACCATCGACNTTACCACCTGTTATCAAAGGAATTGACATCGATAGATATTCTCAACAACCTTGGAAACCAAGCGCAGCACCCCTACCCATTCCAAAGAAGTTTAAAATGCCTGACGTACCTAAATATGACGGGACAACCGACCCACATGACCATGTAACTGCTTTTACCACCGGAGTGAAGGGCAACGACTTAACAAAACAAGAAATTGAGTCAGTCCTAGTTAAAATATTTGGAGAAACACTTATGAAAGGGGCGCTAACCTAGTATTCTCTTATCCCTGAAAAACCTATTGATTCTTTTGCTGAGCTTGCATATTCTTTCATAAAGGCACACTCCGGTGCACAAAAAGTCGAGAAAAGGATGGAGTACATCTTTTAAATAAAACAAGGAGACACAGAACTACTTCGTGATTCGTAGACAGGTCTCAATGAGAAAGAATGCAACTGCCAAGGGTGCCTGATAATTGGGTAGCCATGACATTCGCAAGTAATCTAAATGACAAAAGCTCAGAAGGCACGAGAAGACTCAAGGAAAGCTTGAGAGAGTTCCAAGCTACAACGTGGAATGATGTTTATAACAGGTATAGTACTAAACTTCGAATAGAAGAACATACCATTGCTCGTCCAAAAGAGGAAGATTATACCAGATCCAGACGTTCAGAATCAGACAGGAGATCGGGTAAAAATAGGTATGATCCTTACTTGGGACCATCGGGACGTGAAGCTCGTCCCATGTTTGAAACCACCAGGTCAGATTATGGACCACCAAGTAGAGATGCGGGCTCGTCGTCATCTAGATCCAGAAGGGATCAAGATCAACGGCCTAGAGGTAATGCACGAATTGGGGATCATACCTTTAATGTAAGTACCTCCAAACTAATTTTAGTCTTTTGAAATTTGGGTTGATAAGGTTCGATGGCTCAAAGAGATGAGGTCGAATCCGAATAAGAGGAACCCAAATCTCTGGTGTGAATTCCATAATGATCATGGACATAGAACTGCAGATTGCAGATTTTTGCAAGGTGAGGTAGAACAATTATTGAAACAGGGCTATTTGACAGAATTGTTCAGCGAAAAAGGTAAACATGCATACATGAAGAACAGGCAGGAGCCCCCAAAACCTCCATCTCCAAAACGAACTGTCAACATGATACACGGAGATGAAGAAATAAACGGAGTAGCTGCAAAACGACCACGAAGTTCACAATTACACACGGAAAACGGGTTCGTGAAAATCTGGAAGCAGACGATATAACCTTCGATGATGCAGATATCGGCGGATTAATGCTTCCTCACAATGATGCTCTAGTAATATCTTTACTTATTCATGACACTAACGTAAAAAGAGTGGTGATTGATCCAGGTAGTTCAGTCAATATCATTTTGCTAAGAGTCATGGAAGAAATGCTATTGGGGAATCAAGTAATCCCAAGGGCACGAGCCATATCAGGGTTTGATAACTCTACGATTATAACAAAAGGAGAAATTGAACTTAGAACTTATGCTGAGGAAGTGATAAAAAATACCAGGTTCCAAGTCATCGATACTGACATGGATTATAATATAATCATGGGAAGGCCATGGATCCACGACATGAAAGCAATACCATCCACCTTGCATCAGGTAATTAAATTCCCCTCTGAATGGGGGATTTAGCAAAGTAGAGGCGATCAACAAACCGCGAGAAATATAAATTCCGTGGGACACTACAACAAAAAAGTAGAGGTGGAAGAATCAAAAGATAAGGGAATCTCCCAAGAAGGTAACACCGCCCAAACAGGCATGGAAGAAATTACTACCCAAATAGGTATGGAAGGTATTATTGCTGAAACAGGTACGAAAGAAAATACTCACGATAAGGTGAATCAAGTTAGCACGGAAGGTGCATTGGACCATACAGATGTAGATTCCAGACCGGACGTCATTCATGAACCGGAGGAAGACGAGAACATCAAAACAACTACGGAAGAGCTCGAAGCTGTTCCATTGTCTGAACAAAAGCCTGAACAGAAAGTGTATATAGGCACGAGGCTGAGCCCCGGTCGAAGAGAAGAAAAGAAAGCAAGGACCATTCAAGAACCAAGTGATTGACGAAGAGATACAGAAACTCTTGAAGATTGGTTCGATACGAGAGGGGGACTTATTGTTATAAAGTCATTCCTTTTGTCTTGAAAAATGTTGGAGCCACATATCAAAGGCTAGTGATCAAGATGTTCTAGGAACATCTAGGAAAAACAATTGATGTTTATATTGATGACATGCTGGTAAAATCAACACGGGCGGAAGACCATTTCCAGCACCTCTCTATTACCTTTGACATTTTACGCAGTTCTCAAAAAGCAAAATCGGTTCGAATGGACCGAAGAATGTCAACATGCTCTCAAAGACCTAAAGGCTTACCTATCAAAACCTCCGTTGTTGTCAAAGACGAAGGAGGGGGAGTGACTATACATCTACCTTGTTGTCTCGGAAATTGTTGTAAGTGCAGTATTAGTAAGGGAGAATAAAGGTAAACAATCTCCTATTTATTTTGTAAGCAAGACATTACTGGATGCTGAAACTAGATATCCACATCTAGAAAAGTTAGCCTTAGCTCTAATCATGGCATCTAGAAAATTAAGGTCATACTTTCAATGTCATCCAATCACAGTTGTGACCTCGTATCCACTAAGAAACATACTGCATAAACAAGAGCTATCAGGAAGATTAGCCAAGTGGGCCATAGAATTAAGTGAGCATGAAATAATATATCAGCCTAGGACTGCAATCAAGTCTCAAATCTTAGCTGATTTTGTTGCTGACTTTAGTAATAACATTGTCCCTGAAGTGGAAAAAGAGTTACAACTCTTCAACGGTGCTAATTCGGGTCTGTGGACCATATTTACCGATGGTTCTTCCAATATAAAAGGTGCCGGCTTAGGCATAGTCTTAATATCACCCACGGGTGAAAAGACACGACAGGCTATCAAATGTTCCTATAACTAACAATGAAGCAGAGTACGAAGTTGTTATTTCAGGATTAGAACTCGCACGAGAGCTTTCAATCGAGCAAATCGTAATCAAAAGAGATTCCCAACTGGTAGTAAATCAGATGCAGGGGACTTACATCGCTCGAGAGACTCGGATGCTATAATATTTGGAAAAGGAACGAGATCGCGTGAGACAATTCAAAACATGGAAGGTAGTACAAATACCTAGAGAGGAAAATGCTGAAGCAGATGCATTAGCTAACCTCACAGCCGTCACGGAAGTAACAAACATATACAATGCAATTGTCATTCATCTATTCCATTTAGGGATCGACCAGGATAGAAATGAGGTAACTTTCAACAATTTAACCTGGTATTGGAGAATTGAAATCCTAAATTTTTTGCAGAATGGCACCGTACCTGAAGACAAGAAAACAGCTCAAGCACTTCGCCCCAAAGTTTCACGGTACTGCCTCATTCGCAACTCATTATATCACAAGATGTTCGGGGGGCCCCTAGCAAAATGCCTCGGACCTAACCAAATGGAGTTTGTAATGAAAGAAGTCCACGAAGGACACTGTGGAAATCACTCAGGGGCGAGATCCTTAGTGAAAACCCTAATAAGAGCTGGATACTATTGGCCTAAGATGGAAGAAGAGGCCGAGAAATTCATATCCAAGTGCGACAGGTGCCAAAGGTTTGCCAATAACATGGATCGACCAGCGGATTGTTGCATCCAATAATATCCCCATGCCCCTTCATGAAATGGGGTATGGATATAATGGGACCTCTTCCCACAACTAAAGGACATGTTCGGTTTTTGTTCATGCTAACCGACTATTTTACAAAATGGGTAGAGGTAGAAGCGTTCAAACAGGTGCGAGAAAAAAAAGTTAAAAGCTTCTTATGGCGAAACATAATATGCCGCTTTGGGATACCAAAGGAGATCGTGTGTGATAATGGCCCACAATTTCATAGGCTCGTAAATCACAGAATTCTTCGAAAGTTGGCAAATCAAACGGATCACTTCAACGCCATACCACCCCGTGGCTAATGGTCAAGCTGAGTCAACGAATAAGGTTATCATCAACAATATTAAGAAGCGGCTAGATAAAGCCAAAGGAAATTGGTCTGATCAGCAGCGGTACTATGGGCATACAGAACAACTTCAAAAATAGCCACGGGAGAAACTCCGTCCGCACTTGTCTATGGCTCAGTAGCCTTAATAACTGTGGAGATTGGCGAACCAAGCATAAGGTTTACAACAGCCATGGAGGAAGCAAACGACGACGAATTGAGGACCAATCTGGACCTGCTCGAACCACGGAGAGAAGCAACACTGATACGGATGTCAGCTCAAAAACAAATCATAGAGCGTTATTACAACCGTAAATCTCATCTCAGGTACTTCAAGATTGGGGACTTCGTTCTCAAAAAAGTCTTTTAATCAACAAAAGAAGAAGGCGCAGGAAAGCTAAATCCAAACTGGGAAGGACCCTACAAAATTCGAGGCATAGCTGGGAAGGGCGCCTACGAGTTGGAAACTATGGACGGCAGAATCCTACCAACAAGTTAGAATGACATTCACTTGAATAAGTACTACTTTTAAGGAAAAGAAGTACCCCCGATAAGGTATCCCACGTTCGATTTTATTTTGAACATTTAAAATTTTACTAACCTTTATAGATGATAGGCATAAAGCTAACCCATCACCAGATGATGATATTAGACCTGCAAAGACGCGAGGAAATAACTAAATTCCCGGTCTAGGGTTACACTTTCTGATGGACGTTTTAAAGGGTTAAGCTATCATCATCTAAAAATTATATACCTTCGAGTCCCGTATGTTTTTCCTTTTCAGGAAAAGGACCACAAGGAAGGAATAGTCAAGTGCTCGAGATTTCATTCTTCAAAGCTCAAACACTTTAGGGACTATACAATATGGAAGGCAAAGACGAAGAAAAAAAGATTATCAAAAAGTTAAAACTCGAGCCTGAATATCCATCTACCCAACAAATCAAGTGATACGAGTAAAATCGAAAGAGCCAAAGACTCAAACACAAAGCCTCTAATCCAAAAAACCTTCGAACATGTTCAGGTTAAAAGGCAAAATGTTAGAAATGTTAGCCACGAGGAAGAAATGCGCATCTTTGTACTTATTCAAAAGAAAGACCGTTGTAACCAAAAACAGTTATGGATAAAAGGTCATCATCATCATACTCATTCAAAACTATTGTAACTAAAAATAGTCACGAAATCTTTTTACTCATTTAGAAAACTGTTATCAAATAAAACAGTTACGGATGAAAGATCAAAATCCTTGTACTTGTTCAAAAAATTGTTATCAAATAAAACAGTTACGGATGCAAAAGCATTTTCCTCGTGCTTATTGAAAATTGTTGGCTACAAAAACAGTTACGGGTGAAAACCCCAACTTGAATAAAAACTGTTACGAACGAAAAACAGTTGCTCTCTTGTATTAACTCGAAAAAATTGTTACATACGAAAAATAGTTACGAAATACAAGTGTATATCAAATCTGTTAAAAGAAAACAGTTGCAACATGAGTTTTAGACGATAATAAAACACATGTAAAAAGTTGTGAAAGTTCAAATAAAAAACTTTCCTCAGAAACATTCTTACATATGTGAAAAATTCCTATCACTCTATTGCATTATTACACCTTTATGAAGTTAAGGCGTCATCTTCATTTAGTGTCGATAAAAAAAGGGCCCTCTTCCATAAATTATGCCTACTACAAAAAGGAACACATTTAATATGACACCGTGCCTATTATGAAAAAGGTTGTTAGTAATCTAAAGCATTCTATATGCAAAACTTAGAGGTAAAACTAAAACCTCGAAAAATAAAGCATGCAAAAGACTTAAAGAGTGAAACAAAAACTCAACGAAAAACAAAAGTCATACTTGCATTAATATATTAAAACGGCTAAGTGAAAACTAAGTATTAACTTATACGTAGCCGTATAGAATTTTTATACATTGAGGTGCCCCTAAGTTGTCATTTGGGGACTTTAAAGAGATCCAAATTTACCCCTGATGGGACTGGGGATAACCACCAATTGGGACAAAGATAAAAAAAAGGGGTGAATCAACATCTTAATCTTCTTGAGGAGGGGGTTTGACTTCTTCATCAACAGAAGGAGTAAGAGCAGCTTGGGACGAAGAGGCTTGGACAACAGGAGTCTTACCTTCAGGTGGGGAAAGATCCAAACCTTGTTGAGCCTTTTACATGGCTTCCTTGATCTTAACAATTTCGGCGTCAAGGTCGAAATCTCCCCGACTCATTTCCGTCAATGTATCGAGGCGACAATTCATGTACGCCCAACTAACATCGACAGCTGCCGCCTCTTCGAGACTTTCATAATCTCTCTCCCATATCTGAAGCGCAGCTCTTAACCCACCCTTCTCAACTTCAGCAACTTCATAGGCAGCCCTCAAAGGTACAATTGACTCCTCCAAAGATTGGGTTTTTCCTAAAGCAATGCGAAGATTCTCCTGAGTTCGGGTAAGTGACTGCACAAGCTCGCCTGAGTATTTCTCCTTCTTCTCTAGCAAGGCTTTCAAGATCCTAACTTATTCCGAGACACGGGATAATTGCTTAACAAATGAAGACTCAAGAATGCTATTGTCTTTGTCCGCTTGGTTAGAAGAAGCCTTCTCCACTGCCAACTCCGCAGCCACAACTCTCATCTGCCGCTCAAAGTTATTCTTTTCTTCTCCTAAGGCTTCCATGTCGAGCCTCAGGATTTCATATTGCCCCTTCCAATTCTCTGCTTCAGCATTCCACTCCTTTAGTTCTTGCTCCATGTTATAAATCCTCTTCATGAGTTCTGTTCCTATGAGATTGATCTACAAAAACAAAATCGATTAGATACGGTAATTACATAAGAATGAGATACAAAAGAATGAACGTTACCTTCAAGAAGGAATGCACAACCTCATTAGCCCAGGTAAGAGAACTGTGACTATCCAGCTTAGCCCTCTCTGTTAGGCCAATCAAAGGCTTCAGCCACTTCGGGTTGGCCAGATTTCTTAAAAATGCTCCCACCAGCCGGAACAACAATTAACACTTACCTCATCTCCCTGCTGGAAGACCCTACTTCTCTAATAGGAGGCACGGAAGCAGGCTAAGATGAAGGATCCACGGGCAATGAAATTTGTGGAGTTGAAGAAGTCTCAGGACCGGAAACTTGAGGAGCTGAGAAAGCCATGGGCAAGGCAGCAGCGGGAGAAGAAATGGCCAAAGGAGCAGTGAAAATAACCGGAACGGATGAAGAGATTTCACTAAAGGAGGGAGCAAAAACAGCCAGAGACGCCTCATTAACAGCAGGGCCAAAACCTTCGTGGAATAGATGATCCGCAGAATCACGTGCAAGAGAAGAAGAAGAATCCCCAAGGGTAGGAGGTCTGACACCAGGTACGGAAGACATAGCCAGGGGTGTAGACTCATCGTCTGATACTGTGAGCATGTATTTTTTCTCGCCGTATCATCCTATAAAAATCCCAATAAATCAATGGATTTTATGAATTTTGTTGATTTTTCGGTAATTAATTGTGAATTACTTGCATTGTTTGCATATCCGTAATTCATCTTTCAAAATTATTAAAAATTTCGCATTAATATTATTAAGGAATTATGAAGTTATTATTTATAATTAATTAAATAATAGACGAGTGGCGAGTATTTAACGTAATGTAGTTTTAATAACTAACTACTATAAGAATTAATCATTTTTATTCAATAAATCATAGATTTAATTAAGAATATATAATTGGTTATTTTATTCTTAATTAATATGTAAATAGACGAAAAATAAGGTTTAAAATTAATTTCAAATATTTGTTGGATTAAATTAGATTTGGACTTATTTAGGTTTTTTAGTTAATTGAAAAAAAAGGAGCCAATTTCGGACCTAGGCTTGAAACTACCCAGGCCCAAACCCAATCCCTACAAACGAACAACCCAACCCAAATCCCTTTACCCGGCCTGTCGCAGCACCCCCCAAACGACCCCATTTTGGTTTAGTCAATTAAATCCTGGCCATTGATCGAAATAGATTGAACGGCCAGGAACTCACCCCCCCTCTAGTATATCTATGTCCTAACCAAACTCCACCCCCCTTATTTGCAAGTATTACACCCCTCCCCTTCGTCCGTCTCTCTCTCTCTCTCTCTTCTCTCTAAAGGAAACCCTAGCCGCCTCCAGGATCCCACCGCCTTCTGGCCACCGAAACTCGACCAAATGCCATCAACTTCTTACCAGATAATCCACTCTTCATCCTCAACCCCGTCCTGTTGTTAGCTTCTTAAAAAAACCACCCAAATTCTTTCAATTTCAGATCTGAAAAAGGAAACCCTAGCTTTCCCCCTACCCATCGACTTGAAGATATTTAATAGCTCCTACCTACATGGATCGATAGCTCTCGTTGAGGGCTATTGATTCATGTGGGTTGGAGTTGTTTTCAAACCCCGCCGGAGTCTGGCAAGGTCCGACGACATCTATTGTTTCCGGCCAAACCCTTTAACGGGTATTTCCTTTTCCCTTTTTATATTTATTGTTTATTTTTCTGTCTCTTTGCTGATAGTATGAAACCATAAACATGTTCATCACTATTTTGGCATCACTGATTTGATTCGGGTCCAAACACACTGTATAATAATTATGCTTAGTTAGTATGCATTTAGTAATATACATGATTTTCTTTAGGTTGTTTTTTTATCACCATTTTCTGTGCATATATGACTGTATCTGTCTCTGTTCTTCTTTGTTTGTTTCATTTTTCTTTGACTCATCTAGATTTATCCTTGTTATCATGCACATGCCGGTTAGTTTAACATTTTGGACTGAAAATCGTTTGTTAGAGTTAGTTGTCCTATTAATCAGTTCTTTAGCCTTTGATAATAGTTTAGTTATTAATCATCAATCAATTATGTTTCCCTTTTTGAATTATTTGACTTTTTTTCCTTAATCCATTTCTGATTGTCAAACTGATTTGTTAGCTCGTCTATTATGATGTTAGCCTATGTCTCTCAGTGTTGTCATTTCTTGAGATCACTTGATTAAGTAAAGAATAATTGGGGGACTGATTTGGTTAAGTTAATGAAAGAACTAGTCACATTTAGGTTCAAGTAAACCTAAAATCAGTGAACCTAAGTTTAAAAGACTAAATTGACTGACTTAAGCTAATTGACAAGTCATTAAAACTAGAATTAGTACCTAATAGTGAAATTAACCTAAACTTAGGTAACTAGTGAGTATGGTTGGAAACCAAGTCTAGGAACCTAATTATTAACCTAACTAACTTTCTTTAATCAAACTAAGATCCTAGAATGATCAAAATAGGTTAAAAGTTCAGTTTTATAGAATTAATCACTCAATTGACTAAGAGTTAATAGATAAGCCTAATTACACCTAATGAAATTGTTTAAACCAATTAGTTCAATTAACTACTGATTTTAATTCAAAAGGTAGTCAATTTGAGTTAAATTGAATTGGGCAATAAGAAATTAGTCACACTTAACTAGTAGACCTAATTTTGAAAATCATCTAACAACATAGTCGATCTACGTCCTAGATAACTAGTTAAGATCAATTATTCAATTAATTAAGTTTAAGAACAAATGATTCACTCAGTCTCACCCTTAAGTAATTTCAACTTCTAGTAAAAAAAAAACTTAAACCAATTTCATTAGCACTAGTACTGATTTGAAATATTGAGTTAATCAACCTACTAACTTAACATTATTCCCTAATTACTAAAGAGTAATTCTAGGATGTCCTAAGGGTTAGTATAGGATTTTAATTGAGGAATCTTGGGTGTAACAACCCAAGAACCTTCTAGAATCGGGAAATGTCAATCAGATATTTTAAGGTTAAAATAGTAATTTCAAAAGGGGAATAAGGGCTAGAATGTTCTGAAAATAGGCAGCTGTCCGCAAAAGGATAAGGGTGATAACTGCATTGGTACTATTTCCAGTTTACTGGATAAGGAATATGCTGAGCATATCCTATCCCAAATGCCCCTATATATACACACACCTTTTACCACTAGAGAGATTTTTTTGGACTCTTCTTTGAACCTTTTGGACTGGAAAATACAACTCTTTTGACTACTAAAAGACTTGAAAAAACAGAAACAGAAAGGGATTGCAGTTAGAAGTGTGAAAACAATCTGAACTTAGTCTGTCTTGTAGATGTGGTTTTCTTTCCTAAAGGACATGGTTTTGTTGTTGTCTTTATTCAATCATTTGGTATTCAAAATCATCCTTTTCTGGATTTCTTTACTGTGGGTTTCTTGCTATTCGTGGGTGCTGTTTGTGGCTGCTGGGTTTTTCTCCTTTTTGCTGATTTCTATCTGCTTGAC